>CAKNXH010060135.1:6493-68024 GCA_932178445.1 Andricus quercusramuli
ATCGTGCATTTTCCTTTATATGCGCCGCATTCGCCGCCGCTCCCCTACTCGCGTGAATAGTTTAGGCTGCAGAATTATGCGTTGAAATAATTTACAGTTATGAAACTGTATAGATTTTATCCAATTATTATCAACTCAGTAGCGCATATTTCAAGTTAAATAATTCTAACAAACACAGGAAGCACTTACCATAAGAATAAATAGTAGTCCGAACTTTAGTAGTGTCAGCAAGAGATTGAGCCACTTGATTCATCGAGCAAGTTGTCGTAGAAGAAGACGTATTCGTATTCGTAGGGGAATGAGTTGGGGTAACACTCATAGAAGAAGGCGGGGGTGGAGGCGGCGGTGGTGGTGGCGGTGGAGGAGGAGGTGGTGGTGGTTGTGGTGGAGGAGGTGGCGGTGGTGGAGGCGGTGGAGGTTGAGGAGATGAAGAAGGTGAAACTGGTGGCGGAGAATTCGCCTGAGGTGGTGTTGAAGCTTGAACAGCGGCTGAAGGACCATACAGATAACTATCAAACTCCGGATCCACTTCCGTAAAGTTATGTTCAATCACTGGCAATGGCGGAGTTGATAATCCCAACCCTAACTGTTCGGTTTTCGTGGCTAACAACACTCGTGCTACACCGAGATGATCGCGGTGATCGCCGAGTACCACCAGCAGATTTAAGAGGAGGCATCGACAATGGTCCCTGACTAATGGTCTCGAGTGGTCCAATCCAAGGAAAACTATGTGCAGCATCAAGGGTACGTGGATGGCCCAGTCTAATTGAATACCGTCTACGACAACATCCGTGAGCAACATGACTGCTATATTACACCTGAAAATAAGTAAAATGGAAGTTTAGTGTTTGATAGTTAACTTCGTTTTACATTCCAATCTGGTTGCATCGCAGTAGATTACATCATAAATTAATATACATTAATATACACACATATATTAATATATTATATCGTTCACAGGGTTAACAATTTTTTAGATTTTCCTCACTTTCTCAATACAAATCTAATTAAAATGTAATCACTTTTCTTATTATTCACAAACTGGACAAACATTCGGGTCTGTTTTCGACTCTTGTAACCGGTCCTTAGTGGACTCGATTTCACAGGTCATCAGCCGATTACTTTCCGGCCTTAGGGTGGACTCGTTGAAATAGTTTGCACACTTTCGTTGTCAGTGGTCTTGATGTGGACTCGACTGAACCGAGCGAACTGCCTTGAGTGGTCCCGGTGCTGGTGTGGACTCGACAGACGGTGAGTCTCAACGTTCGAATTCGACAGCTCCATACAATATGAAATCAAGTTCGGGTTAGTCCTTATGAACAATTAGGTTTCAGTTGTTCTGTATATGAAATCAAATCTATTTTTTGAAAGCTTGATTTTTTCCAAATTAAATAAACAAGCATACCATTCTGAAGCACGTAATAAAACATTGAAAAATTATAGATAATATTAAATAATACAGAGAATTTCATGAAATTGTATTACGTATTGCTATAAAAATATACTTGATTCCATAAACAGAACACCTGAAACCTGATTCTTTACATGGACTCATCCGAACTTGATTCCATATTGTTTGCAGCAGTCAAATTAATGAAAAGTGAGATTTTCTGTGAAAATTTCAGACCCTCTAGCGGTATTCATTAATGTACGAGGAATTCAGTTTTGAAAATAATTATTTTATCATGTGCCTAATGGAGAATACTTTGCGTAACCTCATATTTTGATTTTTTACTACGCCAAAATCCAAGTTTGAAAATTCAGAATTAAAATATTTATGCACTAAACCATTCTCTTCAATTGAGTAAGGTTTATTATCGAGCTGCTTATACAAATAGGGAAGATATTTTAACCAAATGTCTTCGAAAATAACCCTAAAAAAGCGCGTCCGACAAGCATGGAGATTGGAAAATAGACCACCATGTCATGCTTCATGATAACCCACTATGAGAATAAGTCTAATATGAACGAACATTTTAGATGCACTCTTGACTAAAGGAGCCACGCATGACAGTTGTTCTCTCAATGGGTTCTTATATACATAAAATAAAAGTTTATTTCCAAAACTTTTCAATTTGTAGTAAAATATAACACTATAGTGATATGTATTACATATAGCGATATACGAAAGAAAAGGAAAGAAGAAACATAGAAATCTAATACTATGCTCAAAAATCTATTACTATCACACATACCGATGACCGAAAAGAACTAAGCGCTAAAGGATGATTTAATAGAATTTAAAATATAGTGTCTAGTCGTTCAGCTTTTACGCCGAATAACCTTGGTGGGACGGACGGTCCTCTTTCCTTTTTCCCAATCTGCCAAATGAAGCTTGCAAGATTTTCGCTATTTGTCCTAAAAGGCTTGACAACTAGCCACGAACTTTATTTATTACCAAAAATGGGGATGGGGTGAATTTATCGACTTATATTGGTTATTTTAAAAGGGTGCCCCTTGTACATTCATTTATTCACGTGCAGTTTAGTGGTGTCTCTGAAGTTGGTTTAAATTCGTCTTTTAAAGAGATAACATATATCATTCATAGTACGTTTTATTGTAGGGAGTTATTCCAAAACTAAACAGTGTAAGCTTTAATTGAAGCCGTTTGTCAAACAGGTGCCTAACTAATAATAAATTTAAATTAAAAATTTAAAGATTTTTCGGGTTTCAATCGTGTGCGAAACTATGAATGTTACCGACGTTTCGTGAACATTGCAGTTCACTTCTTCAGGGCGATGCCTGTGATTGACCAGAGCGCCTCATGGTGGGGACTAGTTGAACTTGATTGGCCAATCAAGTATTTTTTTTAAAACCCGGTAGGACGGAAAGCCGAATCGGATTGATATTATATCCATTGTCCCTATTGATGTTATTAGGGTGTTTTAAGATTTCGATTGCTTCTCTATGTTTTCTTGGAAAAATATTGTGCGTCTTTGCGATGACGGTTGTTTTGTCAAATAAAATGCTACGTCCTGTTTCGATATGATTCTCAGCTACTGCCGATTGCGCCAAATGTTTTAGCCTGACTTTACTCTCATGTTCCTTTACACGTTGACTTACCGCCCTCCCGGTTTCTCCAATACAGACTTTGCCACAAGAACAAGGGATTTTATGTACTCCCGGATCACTGAAAGGTTCCCTTTTATCTTTAGGGTTGTTTAGAAGTTGTCCTATCTTTGCGGGTGGCTTAAATATAGTTTGGATATTGTGTTTGTTGAGAATTCTTCCTATTTGTTCTGTGATACCTTGAATGTAGGGTAGGATGGTGTTCGTTTTTCTCTCTCTTTCTTTAGTAGGTTGTGTTGACTTGTTTTCTTGAATGTATTTTCTTATTGCTTTATTAATTTCTTTGTTTGTGTAATCGTTTTGTATTAGGATTTGTTTAACATTTTGTAATTCCTTTTGTAAGTTATCTTTATTTGTTATGGAGATAGCTCTGTATACAAGGGAATTGATGACCGATTACTTTTGAGATGGGTGGTGGTGGGAGGAGGCATGCAGGCATCTGTTTGTATGCGTGGGTTTTCTGTAAACCCCTGGAACTCTGAGTTGAAAATGTACAATATGTTGACGGTGGCCGTGTGGTGGCGCCAGCTATGCACTTGGCCTATGATCGTTGCAAATGCATGGCAAAATGATAAAATTTAATTTAATAACACATTAAAAGTAATTTACTGACAGTATTGAATAATCTTTGAGTGTTTTTAATTATCTTTGCAACATTTTCCATCCTCTAAGCGAAAGAAAACTGAGGGAAACTGCTTTTAGATGTAAAAATCTGCATGTATTTACAGATGTTCCAAAATATCCACGGTGTTGAAATTTTGAACTTTAGATTATAAATAAATGATATCTTATTATATGTTCAGGGTGACCGCTGGACCGGGAAACCGGGAATTTTATAAAACCGGGAAATGACAGTGAATTTATTTTTTATCGGGAATTTTGCAAATATTTAAAAAAAAATCGGTCTCAGTTTGATTTTAACAGTTTTTAAAATAATTAGTTGAATTTTTATCTGTTTCAATTATATCTATCAGTTTACAATGCGTAATTCAAAAATCTTTCACTTAAAAATGTAGATGATGCGAAATCCGTTCAAAATTTGATAATTTTAAGATTTTAACGTTAAAGATTAAACTGTTTAAATTGGAAAGTTAGTAGTTAAACAAATGTAAATGCATGATTGAAACTTTATAAAATATTTAAAATTGTAAAATAACTTCAAAACAATATATTCATACCTAAAGACTTTTATTAAATTTAACATTATTGTTTTAGTCTAAACGTTGAAACTTTAAAATTGGAATTTTTTCAATTATGAAAAACAAAAATAGCTCAATATTTAGAAATTTTTGACTGTTCATTTAAAATCAGTAATTGTAAATCAAATATTCAAATTTGAACTAAAAACTAAACTTTGAACATTATAATTTTAATTGTTCTGTTTCAAAAATTTTAATTTGCAAGTAAAATTATTGAATTTTGATGTATAATAAATATTGAACACCTATTATTATTCCTAGAAAAAATTCAAGTGAGTTGAATTTTGTTTCAATTTAAAATTGGAAATGATTTTAAATAATTTATACAAAGTGTCTGCGTAAACCGACAAAATTTGGCTATTCGTACTGAAATTTTGGTACAAATAGCCCACGGCCTAATTTAAAAGAAAATATAGATTTGTGCACGTTTCGAACGAAAAATTTAGAAGATTTTTATGAATTGTGAAAGGCTTTAAAAGAATAAGAAATATTTTCTTAAGATTTCTAGGAAAATTGAAAATGACCTTTTATTTTGAAAAATAAATTTTATGAGAATATTTAAACAGGTTTAAAAAGATTTCTGAAATTGTCGAAAATGAATCTGGAAGATTTTAAGGAAATATTTTTAATTTTGCAGGATTTAAACGAAATTTGAGGAAGAATTCGAATCATTTTGAAAGATGTTTAGAAGGTCTGAAAAATTTAAAAATTAATTCATAATTTGAAAAAATGTAAAACATCGTGTAGATGTTTCAAGATCTTGAAATAAAATTTTGAAGCTTTTCAAGGATTTTCAAACTATTTGAAATAAAAATATCTTAACTTCTGATTTAATAAGTGTTCCGTTAATGTCAAAAGTGTAATCGTTCAATTTTTAATATTTCTAGCTTAAGGCCATGTGACGAGTGGGTCAAATGACCGGATTCCTACCTTACCGACACTTTTTTTATTTGTAAACTTATGTTCACACGAATAGCCACATCGATTTGAAAATTTGGGATAATAAATAAGAAGCACTAAGAAATGCGGCTCTGGTCCTAAATTTTGATAATTATGAAAAAGGCAAAACAAAATTATTTACAAAATAAACTTTTTTCATAATTATAAAAATTAAGGACCAGAGCCGCATTTGTTAGTGCTTCTTATTCATTATCCCAAATTTTTAACTCGATGTGGCTATTCGTGTGCACATAAATTTACAAATAAAAAAAGTGTCGGTAAGGAAGGAATCCGGTCACGTGAGCCACTCGTCACATGGCCTTAAAATTGCTTAAAATGACCCTGATTTTCAAATTTTCAACTTTGAAAAAGTGAACCAAAAATATACATTGTAAACAAATTTAATTAATTTTAATGATTTCATTTAAAAAATTGCTTTTCGGCATGACTATTATTATGAAATTTAACTTAAAATTTAAGACGAAAAGGGAATTTTCATTATACTTGTTTACAATTACATTACTATTGTTTACAATACAATTTTCATTGTTCAGTTAACAATAGTTTTTAGGGTTTGATGTTTTTCTCTCTCACTTTAGGTAAAAGTTGCAAACATTATTTAATCATAATGCTATAGGGCTTATTTTAATCCTTAAAAGATTCTCTGCAAATGTCATTGGTACGTTTTTATTGAAGAAAAAGATTGCAGAGAATCTTAAGACATAAAATAAGCCCCTACAGAATCAGAATTAAATAAGAATTGCAACTTTTACCTAAAAAAAGAAAAACATTAAACTCTAAATAGTTATTGTCAAATAAAGAAAACCCGAAATATTTTTTTCAAAAGTTCACCTCGAGTTCTTTTCCAAAATTAGTTATAATTAACATTAACATATTTTCCTCGATTTTATAAATAATTTTAAGCAAGTTTCATTTTTTTAACTAGAAATAACATATGATAATAAAAAATAATAATAAATTTAATAATAAATAAGGGAACCTGCGCTGATTCAAAGTTTTCTTTCAGTCGCCGTATGCCAGGCCACCTACGAAAAGGAAAAACCTGCTCCCAAACCTCGGAGGAAATATACTTATTTAAAATATTCAATAGAGTCTGTTAAAATATTTAATATTTTATATACTAGATACAAATTATTCATGAAGAAAAGACTTATATACAAATACTAAGAGGCATCAGAAATTTATATATAGTTATATACAAAGTTGATTATTTTCTATTAAAAAATTGTTTTAAAATATTGGAAAATCCTAAATGAATTTAAATTAATAAATAAATAAAGTAAATATTATATAATATAATAAAAAATATTATAAAGTTTAGACGATTTTCTTCTCGGATATTTAAAAAAGACACAAATAATGATTTGTTTGATTTAATTGCGCATGAATAATTTGTTGTAGTTAGTAGGAATGCATTGGGATTTACGTCTAAAAGCAGTGAATTTTACGATTTTCGCTAATTATTTTGAATTCAAAAGATTAAAAAAATCTTAAAGATCATCATCTTTTACCCAGAACTATCAGAAAATTATTTTTCTTTAATAAACTTTATTATTTTAACACTTTTGCCTTGCATTATTTTAATTCTAAGCCAACTGCATAGCTGGTGCCACCACACGGCGACCGTCAACTCTCATGACAATATTTTCCACAGGCCTCCACAGAGAAGTGGCATGGGGCTGCTGTAAACTTCATGTCCTAATGTGTTATCGGATCTTTTATAAACTAGTACGTCCAAGAAAGGTAATTATCCGTTTCGTTCAATTTCCATAGTGAACTGGATATTTCCCCCACCATGGGGCGCTCTGGCCAATCACATGCATCGTAGAGAATACATATATAAGAACAACATAACCTGAAACTTCAGTTTCAGGTCAGCCCTGAAGAAGTGAACTGCAATGTTCACGAAACGTCGGCAACATTCATAGTTTTCCACACGATTGAAATCCGAAAATCTTTAAATTTAAATTTATTATAATGAATCATCGTGAAAGTATTAAATCTATTAGGTGCCTAACTACTAATATCTCGATTTCACTAATTTTTGAAACTTTTTTGTGGGCCTCACATTTTTCAGAATGAGAGATGCCGCAATGTTACTTTCCGCGACTGTGACATGCCATAAATGTGAATCCATGAATTACTTGCGAAAAAAATTTAATTTATTAACATACGCATTCTATCGATTGAGATAAAATAAAAACTACTAATTTATTATTATCTGGAATTGTTTTCTAAACACTATTCAGTTGTTGACGAAAAAATACAACAAAAAAAACAAAACTGAAAAATTTTCTAAAATTAAAACTGATTTTTTCGAAAACTATTGTTGTATAGCGAAAAATGTTGAACAGGGTTTCAAGACCTTTGAACCTGTAGTAAAAGTATGTTATAAAAAATCAACACTTGTCTTCATTTTGAAAAACTTCAAGCAACTTTTTATTTTCATAGTAAAAGCTAAGGATCACTCTTAAACTATTAGCTACGTTCGTTTTTTTACCAATATCATGAAAAATTAGCGTGATTTTCATGTTTAATTGACGTTTTCGAAAAATAATGATTTCACCAAAACGGTTGTATTTTGACAAAATATAACCATTCCTCTGAAGAATATTTTTATATAAAAGCCATATTTTTGTTTATAAATTATGAAAACCGTGAGAATAAAGGACGTTTTAAAACTGCACTGTACCTAAGAAATTGAAATCTACAGAAAAGCCTTTGAGGCCTTTTTTGTACAACGTTCAACGTATACAGTTTGGACTAGAACAATTAAGTAGATGTGAAAATAGTCAATTTTATGAAAAGAAGATTTTTTTAGCCTTCTAAATATGTACGTTAGAAGAAAACGAAGACTTTGAAATTTGTTTAAATGACGAAAATGGCGTACATTTTTCGGAAAAGCTGAAAAGTCAATTTTCCCAAGAAGGCCACTTTTGATTTTTGTTAGATTCATAGTAATATGATGGAGATACTCTGTGATTTTCTCCCTTGTTAAAGTATTCCTTCATATAGAAAAATTGATTTTTTATAATACAAAATAAATTTTTCAGAATATCAATTCTTTTTTTAAACATTCATTTTTGTGTGTCTTAAGGCCATGCGATGAGTGTACCATGTGACCGGATTTCTACCTTATCGGCACTTTTTTATTTGTCAACTTATTTCACACGAATAGCCACATCGAGTTGAAAATTTGGGATAATAAATAACAAGCAATAAAAAAAGCGGCCTTTCTTATGGCTTCTTATTTATCATCCAAAATTTTCAACTTGACGAGGCTATTCACGTGAAAATAAGTTGACAAATCAAAAAAGTGTCGGTAAGGTAAGAATCCCGTCACGTGTCCGGTCACGTGGCCCACTCGTCACATGGCCTTATTATTTTTTTTTTTCAACTTGTTCTCGGGTGAACCCGGTTTTTCACCATAGCCACGAACTATGTCAAGTGACTAATGAGATGAGGATGTTATTATTATTAACAATTAATATTATTATTAATAATTTATTTATAATTAAAAAAATAAACAATATTATTAATAATATTAATAATTAATATTATCATTACACCATTAAGCCATTTCCATTTCAAGGTAGGCGTGACTTGCTCGGTTGGAAAGTAGTAGTGTGTAGGTGGGTATATAGGTATAAGGTAGATAGACATATATAGGTCTTAGGTATAGACATTTTAGATTGATCTGGAAATCTCGTGTTATTTATTCAAATGACACGTTCATTCAGCAACACTACTCCGACCCAGGTTTCTGATCAATCTCTCTAGCGATCACCCAAAGTGAAGAGCCTCACAAAATTGTTAAGTGTGGTTCCTCACTTGGGCCCATTAGTATCCAGGGTCTTTGTTTCAGGCGTCATTCACTCTATTGTCACTCTGTTTATAAACTATTTGACGCCAAAATTTTCTGTCCTGGCATACTACTCTAGCTTCC
Source organism: Andricus quercusramuli (assembly GCA_932178445.1). Classification (NCBI taxonomy): domain Eukaryota; kingdom Metazoa; phylum Arthropoda; class Insecta; order Hymenoptera; family Cynipidae; genus Andricus; species Andricus quercusramuli. Next base: position 15,668 of record CAKNXH010060135.1, read on the forward strand.
TTCACGTCCATGCATTTTTTCATGCAAGCTCTCGTGTTTCTATGGCTTCTTATGTGTCTTCGGATTAATGTCTCATTCACAGATTCTAACAATTCTTTCAGCGGTCTACCTCTGGGAATTCTGCTATTTATTTTACCTTTATACACTTGTTTGATCAGTCGTTCATCTTTCATTCTTTCAAGATGACCGAACCATCTCAACTGATTTCTTTACCACGTGTCTACTATTGTCTCTTTTGCACCACATTCTTTGAGGATTATCTCGTTTCGGACTTTGACCATCAGTGTTTTCCCGCATATTGTGCGCAAAGGTTTCATGCCAATCGCTTTAATTTTACTCATGTCCTTTTCTTGACAGGTCCATGTCTCGCTACCGTATAGTACAGACGATACGACTATAGAATTATGTATCGCCATTTTAGCTTTTTTTGATGTTTTTATTTCTGAGAATGGACCCTGCTCTACCAATAACCTGCGTACCCTTATTATGCGCCTATCTAACTCCCTATCTATTTTTCCGTCGTTAGTGAATAGGCTACCCAGATATACGTACTAGTCAACTTGGTCTAATCTCTCGTCATTTAAGACAATGTTGCACACTGTTTTCTCAGTTTTTCCTTCAAATACCATTACTTTTGTTTTATTTACATTAATTTTGAGGCCCATGATCTTCATGCTTGTATTATTAAGTTTATTCAACATTCTTTGCAAGTCCTCCATTGATTCTGCAATAACAATATTGTCATCTGCCAAAGCTAATCGACGTACCTTCACTGTTTCGAGATCTACACCTTCTTCGTCGAAGAGGGCCGTTCTTATACACTTATCCATAAATATGATGAATAGCCATGAGGACATTACGCATCCTTGTTTCACGCCTTGAATAATATCGAACCAGTCACTCAGTTTCCCATTTACCCTTACACTCGCTTTACTACCTGTATATGGGTAATTGTCAAATTGAAGGCAAACTTGAAGTCACAGTCATATGACATCAACTCAGAAACTCGTACTGATTTTTTATTTAATTTAATAAATACTTATTATCATCCTCTACACAATGGTCTTTTTTTTTAATTTCTGTTTCTATTTACTTTAATTTAATATAAGAACACCCCAAACGTCATTACCGTACGGCGTCCCAACCTCACTTTGCACAAGGATAAACTGACTTTCTCATTTTTTTTAGACGGTAACCTGAAAAATGCTTAACGTATCAAGTTTGTAAACTTTAGATGAATAAAAATTTAATGTATGCACATTTTGTAAGTCGAATTAATAATAATGTAAAACCCTTAAAGTCTGTCCGTCGATTGCGTCGATTTTTGTCATTTCAGACGTCATTACCGTACGTCTTTTTTTCTAGTAAAATATTGTAGTTACAGTTGAGTGATAAATACAGAAATATTAAGCGTATTGTTTAATATAAGATTCTATAAAATTGAGCTTGAAACATTAACTCTTTTTTTTTGTGAATCTGATATTAAAACTGAAAAGTGCATTTTAACAACAAAAATGACATTCCCGTACGTGCGTTAAAACCCAGTTTCGGAGTGAAAAAAAATTATAAAAATTATTCCGTTACTTGCTCGACAATGTTTTCTTTCATAAGTAGGTGACTTCTTATGATTAGAATCTGTTTTTTTTTTATAAGTATTAAAAAGGCTAAACTTCATAATTTTTCTCGTATCATTAACGTACGGTACAGTAGAAGAGCGTACGACTGCTTATATGCGCCGCTTTGTTTACTGTTTCCTAATCTGTATTTATAAATATACAGATCTCAAGATGTGAGCTGTATAAGTCAATTAGAAGGGAAGAGATGTGTTGGAATAGTATATTGTGCTACAAGTTGAAAAAGCGAGAGATTTAAAACGGGTGCGGCTATCACACGAGCTTTACATCGTCGTTTTTTCAATGTGTGGGACACGATACTTTTTCTATAATTTGTTTAAAAAGTGCTAGTTTTTGTTAACCTGTTTTTTAAAAAAGAAGGCGATTTTTGGTCGATTGACGCAACAATAACATTGGCAATTATCGAAACCATGGCAGTAATAATAAGCTCGTTCTCACAATTGAATAGTTGGTTCATAAAGTTGAGTGCTTCAAAATTTCCGATTTTTCTTGAAAACAAAAAACAAAGCACATCATTTTCGGAGAAACTGACGGTGTCTTTTGCTTTTGCCAAGTGACAAAAGTATACATACAAAATACACAACTCGAGACTTTTCAAGGAAATTGATTTAGGTTACTATCTGTTTCAAAAATCCTGGCCCCTCTACAAATCATTGAATATCTCAATCAAGAAAAATCGCTTAAAAAAAGGAAAATCATCCTGTCAATCCTGATTTCATTACGAATAAGTACAATATCATTCGATTGCGATGCGCCCATAAGTTTTGATGCAAATTCGCTGTGAAGGTGAAAAAACGTGGTAAAAAGCACCTTTTATACCTAGGTCAACTTTCGATCGTTCTATTTCGTGAAAAAATGCATGAATTGTTTGGCAAAAAATCTAGTAGTTAGCTTGATGTTTTATTTGTGAGTACGTTTTCGAAAAATTCAAAAATATTAATAACTTTGGTGTCGGCAGTAAATAAAAGCGAAGGATGCTAACTCAGCTTCTAATGGAGCTGCAAGGCTCTACTAAGGCTTGAAATTTTTCAAAAAAATCAACAAATGCAATGGTAGGTCTTTTAATACAGGTAATTACATCAATAACACGCTATTGCATATTATTTTTTTCGGTTTTTTTTTCTACGGTAGTCGACCACAGTTGTAATTGATACGTTGAAGGGGTTGCGGTCCACTATTGTCAAAGGCGGTTGACCCACGTGGCACGTTCCACCAGATGTGGGAAAGTTGAAGAAAAAAAAGGACACCATAGGCGTAGATACAACTATTTTTTTTTTTGAAAGTCAATTCTTTTTGGTTAAAAAGTGTACTTTTATATTTTTGGCTGAGAATTCGTCTTTTTTGGTTAGAAATTTCATCATTTGCTTACCGATTCAATTATTTTGTTGAAAATTCGTCATTTACTCAGAAAATATATTTCTTTTGGTAGAAATTTTATTCTTTTTGGCTGAAAAAAATTCTTTGTGGTTAAAAACACAAGACTTCAGTAGAAGATAAATCTTCCTCGGTTATGGATTCAACTATTTTATTGAAAATTTGTCGTTTTTAGTTCAATTGAACTGTTTTTGATTCAAAATTAAAATCGTTGTTAGTTGAAATATCAGCTATAACATCTTTTCTTCAGAATTATTAGGGGAATTAATCCTTTTCTCTTGCAAATAGTTGTTCTGGATTAGAATATTTTCTGGAAAATTCGTTTTTATGTTGAAAATGTATTTTTGAGGTAGACAATTCAACTATTCTATTGTAAATTCATTTTCTTTGTTGAAAATTCCTCTTTTTGAGAATAAAACAATTCTTTTTCTTCAGAAATGCTAAAGATTTGTTGAAAATTATTCTTTTCCAGTTATGGGTAACACCTAACCCGTGTGAATAAAATGTGTTCAGTAGCCGTTACAAGAAGTTTGGTAAAAATTGGACATAAAGGGTTTTCGGTTACTTTTAATATTTATTTGGAGAACCACTATATTCTATGTGTTTGAAGTTCTGAACGTTCAAATGAACGAAATTTGTTACTGCTGACTTTATAAACCAGAAAAATTGTTCAACTGTTTGTTCACTTATATTGGAAAGAATTTATTATTGAAACAGAATTATAATGCATATTTTAAATTGCAGTTGCAGCAATACTTAGGAGTAAAATAGAAATCGGGAAAAATATTTCGTTCCTTTGAACGTTCGGAACTTCAGGTATATCTATATTCTGGACTGTAGCGTTTACCGTCAAGTAGGAAGGAAGCGCTTCCGCTTTGACTTCGGCAATCGTAGGTAAATAGTAGGCCTTGGGGCTTAGACTTACTTCTAACAGATACGAGTATCCGAAGTTCTAATTGTAAATTTACAATGTCCATTGTCCAGGCACTTTTGAGTTTTAGGAAGTATTTTCGCAGAAGTAACCTTGAGAATATCGGCCGTAAATCAAAACTGCCAATTGTAAATAATAATCTAACGAGACCCTCCAAGTTCATTGCTGACTCTACGGTCAATACAAACTTCAGTCGCATCAAGAACGTCTTCCTGCCTACTTGAAATCGGAAAAGCTTTTACGTGAAAGCACTCCTTCGTGACATTATCCATTTGCGTGCAAATAAGTGAAAGGTGTAATATGGAGGGATATATTTTATTACGTGAAATTGCACTCAAGTTCAGAGTGAGAGAAACTGGAGGAGAAGGAAACTGCTTATTTTCTTCTTTAGCGGTTGGATTGCAAAGAGACAATCATCTGGTCATTCGTAAGGAGATTGTGAATCACATATCGTCGGTAAAAAATTGGCCTTCTTACAAATTATGGGCCAAATACGATTATCAAATTCACGGCTGCTTAGAGTACACATTCAAAATGAGACGCTGCGGAGAAAGTGGTACGTCTCTTGAATGTCGCGCAGCTTCAGAGTTGTACAAGAGGAATGTGAATATAGTGCGAGTATTTAATGATGGAAATTATTTCATACATGCTTTCGGAGATAATACAGAGTTATCGACGATCTGGATTTTATTTACTGGCGCGGACAACTCGAATGGACATTTCCAGCTTTTAGAACCTTGTGGCGATTTGCTGGGAAATTTCAAGGTACTTCAGAAAGCAGTGGAACGTACGGGTTCCCTTGCTTCCAATGCTTGTAAAAATCCAGCAATTGAGCAAGGAGTGAGTGATACTGTCGTGCAAAGCCAAAAAAGTGATCCACCCATTGATGTAGAAAGTGAAAAAAGTGATCCCTCCAGTGATGTGGAAAGTGAAGTTTTTAACGACAGTATTGGGGAGTGCATGGAGATAGAAGTGAGTGATATGGAGAGTGATGAAGATTCGACTAATCTCGACGAAAATCTACTCGAAAGAATAGATGTGAAAAAATTTCGCCAACGGACAGTCAACTCAGATGAAATACCTCGTGCTTTAAGTGTGGACCAGAAAAAGTTAGTGGTTAAAGTCAGGTCATATTTTGAAGATAAAAAGATTAGTGCTAGACTCTCCGGAAACAAAGACTTTAAAAACGTTGTTAAACGAACAGCCGAATGTCTAGGAATTTCAGAGCGTACCGTTAAACGGGTTTCAAAAGAAGCTGCGAGTGCTAAAGAGTTACGGGAGCCACATCAGAAGGAAGGAAGACCACGCATCTACATTGACGATTTCTTGCTTGGTGTAATAAGAAGAAAACTGTTCGACTTCTACATGGCAAAAACATTTCCGTCTCTGGAAAAACTATTAAAAAAATTGATTGAAGACGTGCCAGATTTCCCGAAAATCAGCAAAGCAACTCTTTGGAGAATATTAAAGGAAAATGATTTCTCATATGAAAAATTACAAAAAAAAAACAATTTTAATGGAGAGTAAAACTCTTTCAGATAGTCGAAGGCAATTTCTGGATTACATAAAATTCTATAGAGAACTGGGTTGGAATATTTATTTTCTCGACGAAACATGGTGCGGTGCAAACCATACCCTTTCGACAGGCTGGGTTGAGCACATTTCAAGAGAAGTAGTCGACAATTACGACATTTACCGGAGCGGCGTTCAAAAAATCGGAAATTGTCGTGGCGGCTTCGTATCTCCTTCTGGTGCTGGCAAAAGAGTAATAATTTTGCATATAGGCAACGAAAATGGATTCGTGGAGACCTGCATGAAATGCTTTATCGGCAACAGATCTTCGGCTGATTATCACGACGAGATGAACGCTAAACATTTCGAGTAATGGTTTCGGCATGTCCTGACTGTGTTGCCTGATAATTCGATAGTTGTCTTGGACCAAGCACCATACCACACAATGCTGGATCCGCAGTACCGAAATCCAACGACGGCTTCACGGAAAGGTGAAATTATTGAATGGCTTTTTCAGCGCGGAGTTCCAGCACCGACAGATGGTACGTCTTTCGAAAACAAGAAGAAGGATGACCTTTTCGATCTGTCGAAGGAGTATCGCTATCCAAAAAGGTATTTATTGGACAGGGTGGCAAAGGAAATGAGAGCAGACAAAGTGAAGTTACTGTGGCTTCCAGTAGCTCATTGCGAGCTAAATCCCATAGAACTGATTTGGGCTTACGTGAAGAGGCGCGTTGCAAGAGAAAATAAAACTTTTAAAATCAGTGATGTGCATAAGTTGTGTCAGGAAACGATGGCAGACTTGCCATCAACTTTATGGCCGAACTGTGTCAGGCATGCCCAAAAAATTGAGGACCAGTATCGCGGTCATGAATATGATATCGTGAAATCAATAGGACCTCTTGTTATAAACATTGGAGATGATAGTGATAGTGACAGTGAAAACTTCGATGACGATGATGATGACGATGAAAGAGATGATAACGTGGACAGTCGTGAAAATATGGATCATGGAATGAATTACAGAAGCTAATACGAATACTAAAATTGTCGTGACGTAAGTAACAACCTTTTTAAAAATATTAAAAAATTGAAATATCGCAAAAGTTTCATCGATTCATCGAGTTTACATTTAAAATTATTGCAGAAGCATGTATGTTAATTCAGCCATTTTGTAAAATCTTTATAAATATAATGATTGCGTGAAAATAAAAAAATCAACAATATCCCGTCCCGGAAAATTTCTGGCTTCCATTCATGTGAAAAACGATTTACTATCAGCAAAAAATTCGATGTAGGTAGTTTCAACAATTCAGAACTCGGTCCCAAAAAATTATAGCGTAATAGGAAAATAGCCTTTTTAAGGCTTCAACTGTCCTACGTGAAGGAACCAAAGGCCAATAATTTGACAAATTTTTTGGTATACAGAGTTAAAAATTTGTTAAGAAGTAAGGATTTCGGGACAAACTTGAACAAGACTCAAGTTTAGAGCACTATTTTTCATAAAAGAAGCAATCGGAAAAATGTCAAAAAAAGGCTGGACGGTTCTCCAAACATTGACGAACAAATGGACGCTGACAAATTGTTCCGCCTATTCTCAAAGTGAGAAAAAAATTACTTTTTTGGTTCAAAATAACGTACAGACCATGAATATTGACCGATTTGGACAAAGAAAATTTCACAAAAAAACTGATAAGATTTTTAAGACAGTTGTCGAGCCGGCTTTTTGAATTAGGTTTTCAATTTTTGTATAAATAAACAAGTATGACGGAAAAAATGACCATTTTCCTATTTGGCGTTCCCGGTGCTCGTCAATAAAAGGAGAATTGTTGAAATCGCCTAAGTTTCATAGAGTAACATTTGATAAGGATGTTTTAGTATTATACAATAAATAAAAACATTTTTAATAAACAAATTATTAATTGACAAAATGTTTTCTACGATTTTCAATAATTATACGTTTTTTAAGTAATATTGCAAGAAATTTGAATGAAAACAATATTATATTAGTTTTTCGTTTTTGTGGCTTTGGGGTCCGTAAATGATGAAGGAGATTTAAATTTTCATCAGACGTTTCGGCTCCATATATGGGCCCTCTTCAGTGATTTATTCTTGAGAATTAGCGGTTTTTTTTCCTTTTTCCTTTTTACACTTTAAAAGTTTCTATCAGCTGTTCTTGATATTTCTTTACACTTAGAGATCGGTTTGAATTTTTTTGACATAACTTTTTTTTTTTAAAATTGTCTTTTAGTTTTTTCAAATTTTCTGATTTTTGTACTGTTTTGGTTCGTCATCTCACTGAGGACTACTCTCTGTGAGACTAAAAAAAATTTCTCTTAAGATTATGCATTTTTAAACAAATTTAAGAAACAAATGCATTATTCGGGCATTTGTCGACAGAAAAATTCAGTTTTCTCAATGCCACTCTTTTCAGTTGCAAACTTCTTGAAAATTTCAGCCACATTCATAATAAGTTGATAAATTGCATGACTTTTTTCAAAACAAATTGAATAAACAAATGCATTAATGAGGCATTTTTCGGGAGAAAAATAAGATTTTTTCTATGTCAATATTTTTAAGTAGGAACTTTATTAGTTCAGAAAAATTTATAATTTTTTGATCAATTTTATATTTTTTTAAGCAAATTTAATAATTGATTGAAATTAAAAAAGAAAACTTTTTCGTCGTCAAATACCCCAATAATGCGTATGTATCTTAAATTTGTTTAAAACATCATAGAATTTATCGATTAAGTAAGAGAAAAAAAGTAATTTTTCTATCGACAGATGGCCGAATAATGCATTTGTTTATTAACTTTGTTTTTTTGAAATACAAAAATTAATAAGCCAATTATGAATTTTGATGGAATCATCATGAAGTTCACAATTAAAAAGGCTGACAACGAAAAGACCGACTTTTTCCGTCCACAGATGCTCAAATAATGCATTTATTTGTTAAATTTGTTAAAAAAAATAATCAAGTTTATCAACTCATGATGAATGTTGCTGATTTCATTATAAGGTTTCCAACTGAAAAAACTTGCATTAAAAATACCGAATTTTTCTGCCGACAAATGCGCGAATAATGCATTTGTTTTTGTTAATTAAATTCGTTTGAAAGAATCATAAAATTAGTCCAAAAATTATGGCTTTTGCTGAAGCTCTTATGAAGTTTCTAATTAAAGAAACTGATATAGAAAAAAACTAATTTTTCTGTCGACAAATGCTTCAATAATGCATTTGTTTATTACATTTGTTTAAAAAATCATAAAATTCATCAACTTATTATGAATGTTGCTGAAATTGTCATGAAGTTCCGAACTGAAAAAAACTGGCATTGAAAAAACCGAATCTATCTGCTGACAAGTGGATATTCAAAAAATCAATTTTTATGAATTGTTTATGAATATTTTGCAGGTTCAATTTCAGAATTAATAAGAGTATTGTAGGACGTATAAAACTTATTCTGAACATTCTTGTATTCGACACATAGTTTATATAAAACAGGACAAACGAGTTTTGGCAAACAATCTTTTTGTAACAGATTTCAGCGTACAATTATTAAGATTTTTGCTTCTTCTTTACTCATTCCGTGAAAGGTCCCGGAAAGGGGAAAAATTAGTCTGATACCGTTTTCTCGTATCTTGAATAATTTTTGCAAGAAATGGAAAATTAAATTTAAAAATCTTGAAGGATCACGTGGGACTGCAGATATCAACCGATTTCTTACGATCCTTTTTTGACTTTCTTGTAGTAATATAAAAAAGACAATGCAGCCGATTGTGATTCGATTGAACAATAGTTTACAAAATATGAAATGCCCTCATCCGGCTCTAAGCTTCAAACAATGGGAACTTCGCGGGATACCAGGTAAGCTACCGCCCACACGACCGGCTCTAATCTTCCAAAAATGAAGAAGGTCCTGTTAAGTAATAGGGAATTCGGTTATCCTGCACTGGTGCACTCAAGACTACAGAGCACTCCGACCTGCTCCGAAGCGGGTCGAAGGGAGAAGGAAGAACGTGAGAAGAAGTAAGAAGGAGCATGTCCGAGTGCTCTGGCGTGCATTAGAGCAGGATAACGGAATTCGCTGTAAGTAATCACCCGCGCGAGTTTCTCATTGTTAAAAATTTGGAACCAGTCTAAAAACATTAAGATGTTGTGTAATATTATTACATCATCTATCATCATCATTTATTCTGATGCTTCCTTCATAAAAAATAATTCTCTAAACTTGACTCTTGTTAACGTGTTCAAGTACAGAATCTGCCTTATTTGATATAGATCAAGTTCATGGTTTTTTTGTTGTATCCCCTATTTTGTGTTTTTCAAGGTTTTGAAATAAAAGAATTAATTACAAAGAGAATTTTCAGGAAAGTGTTTCACCTCTTCCAAAAAAAGTTAATTGCCGAATTGTGTTGATTTCTGAATTATCACCCGCAAACAAAGTTTTCAAGAAAATGAAAATGTTTCACCATAAAGTTTTGTCATTCAGATGTTTATAAATCTTATAAATCTCACTTAATGAATATAGCTCTTCGTTGTCCATATTTTAAAAAGGACAAGAAAATAGCCTACGCCTTTGGGTTTCATAAATCCTTCCTAATTTCCTGTTCACAGACATCTGGTACACTTTATGAGGCGAAGGATCAAGCAGGACATCGATACCCTGGAACCCGCTGAGAGTATCATCGACTTCTTTTGTGCCTCCAGTCCCCAAAAAAAGCCGAAAAAAATAATATGCAATAGCGTGTTATTGATGTAATTAACTGTATTAAAAAACCTACCATTGCATTTGTTGATTTTTTTGAAAAATTGTAAGCCTTAGTAGAGCTTTCCAGCTTGCTTAGAAGCTGAGTTAGCATCCTTCCGTTTTATTTACTGCCGACGCCAAAGTTATAAATATTTTTGAATTTTTCGAAAACGTACTCAAAAATAAAACATCAAGCTAAATACTCGATTTTTCGCCAAACAATTCATGCATTTTTCCACGAAATAGAACGATCGAAAGTTGACCTAGGTATAAAAGGTGCTTTTTACCACGTTTTTTCACCTTCACAGCGAATTTGCATCGAAACTTATGGGCGCATCGCAATCGAATGATATTGTAGTTATTCGTAATGAAATGAGGACTGACAGGGTGATTTTCTTTTTTTTAAGCGATTTTTCTTGATTGAGATATTCAATGATTTGTAGAGGGGCCAGGATTTTTGAAACAGATAGTAGGGACGAGAGTCGGAAAATAGAATGAAGTTGGCTGCTCACGATGCACGAGCACACCCGAGGCAGCACGAACACACCCGAAGTAACAAGAAGCAGTTTGCACTTCATTTACTGTTTTCACTGTGCCTGACTTTTTTCACTACATCCGTCCACTTTTTTCACCGTTGCCCGGAAAGGTCAGCACTGCGCATGCGCCACATCATCGACCAAAAATCGGTCACTTTTTACACCAAAAACAGGTGGAAAAACTGGCACTTTTTCACGAATTATAGAAAAATAGATTTTAATACATTTGAAAAACTGCACAATAAATCATGTAAATAGTTTCAGAGAATGTTTGGAACCTTTAATTGTACATCGTACTACAGTCACGTTGTTTCCATTTTTATAATTTAAAACGTATTCATTGAAATAAAAAATAATAGTAGCAATTAGAATTTTAATTTATTACGTCACCTTACTTATATTCGAAAAAATTACCGGATAAAGTTCCGAATAGTACGTACCGCCGAATAATTTGAAACTACGTATATCCATGTATTTTGACTCGCTAATTACGAAAATGATAGTGAAAATACATTTTCACTCTTCGACTAACATTTTTTCGATAAAAACTACGATAAATATGAAAAATAACAGAAATAAAGCACAATCTGTAGCGGCTTGACTTACATGGTATGGAAATCCCTGGAAGGCTGAATACGGAGAAGCGAACTAGTCACAGGGTTGCCTTCGCGCCCCCACGTGACGTTGGAAAAGGGTAAGGGTTTGACCAGCATTATTTATGCATTATTTATGTAACTAGTTACTGTATTTCTGTGATTTCTCATATTTATCGTAGTTTTTCTGGAAAAACATTAGTCGCAAAGTAAAAATGAATTAAGTGAGACGATGGTCGTGGGCGTTAAGGCATAGGCTTTGGACCCCTTCCGTCGGCTTGCGGGTTCGATTCCCGCCTCGCACTCTGGAAGAGCCTCGGTGGCCCTTGCGGTGAACACTTGCCTAGCAAGGGAGTTGTTCATCTCCGGAGAGTCGTGGGACCGGTACCTCTAGAGAAAAAGGTTCTCTAACTATTTGAGGCTGTTGCTCTTGGTGGTTCGGAACCCACCTTAAACTGTAGGTCCCTCTCCCACCAACAAGAAAGTGCGTGGAGGTGTGTGTAAAAGGAATAGGGAAGAGATACAAGAAAAATGTAAACCCTTCGGGGACACATTAGAAGCTTCCATTCCAGAGGGTAAAAATTAATCCGACATAACATATATGTTTTTAGAAGATCAGCAACTTTTGTTTGAAGTTTTTGTGTGAATTTGCAATATATACTGAGAAGAATGCAAAAAACCATGATACGTATGGGTTTGTCATGGGTTTCACTACGGAAATCAAAATTGCGGGTATTTTCACGATCATTTTCGTAATCAGCGAGTCCAAATACATGGATATACGCAGGGCCAAATCAATCGGTGGTATGTGCTATTCGAAACTGCACCCAAATTATCTACAATAGTTAAATACTTCGTTTTTCCTAAATGGCATGCGTTACATGTTCCAATTTTGAACTTTTTGAAAGCTGGCACTCTCTTTCATCAATCTCCTAACCTCAAATCCACTTTCCATAATTTTTATAACTGCCCCTTTTGGATTATAAATTTGTAGATGTGATAAGATCAATTTCCTTTATAAAATATTTAATTTCGAATAATAATGTGATTGTCACTGTAGGTGCTAAAATTCGCCTTTGAAAATTGTTTTTATTGCTTGTAGGAGCCATCCATTGACTCCGTACTCTTTAAGGACTTCCCAAAGTTTACGTCTATTCACTTTGTCAAATGCTTTTTCTAGGTCAACAAATGCATAGAAAACCTTCTTTCCTACTCTCAAGCTTTTTTCTGTGATCTGTCTTAAACTAAATATCTGATCTGTTCATGATCTTCCTGGCATAAATCCACTTTGGACTTCCCATATTTTTTCTTCTGTAATTTTCATTACCCTACGAATAAGAATCTTTGAGTATATTTTACTTACGGCACTTAGTAAGCTGATACCTCTGTAATTACTGCAGTCGCTTTTATCTCCTTTTCTTTTGCATATTGGTACAATAATCGCTTTTATCCAATCGTCTGGGACATCTCCCATCTCGAAACATAAATTTATCAATTCGCACAGCCTGTGAGGTATGTACTCGCCACCGCATTTGAGCATTTCAGCGCTAATACTGTCTACACCAGTAGCCTTACAGTTTTTTAAGTTCTTAATTATATGTCTAACCTAAGATGCACAGACTTTTCAATTGGGTTTTCTAATGCATTATGTTCTATGTCGCAGTTCTGTTGCCCTATATCTTTACCTCCTAGTAATTCTTTAAAAGATTCTTTTGAAGCGTCTACTATCCCGTCTATATTATATAGCAATTCACCTTTGCTGTTTCTCATGCTGACAAACTCTGTACTTTTTCTTTCCTTTAACAGTTTAAATAATAGTTTCATAATTCCTTCAAAGCCGTTTTGTATTTTCTTCTCTTCTCCTGTTCTAATTTTATTTTTACTCTCCTTGACTACTATCCGTTCACGATGGGAAGGCCCCTCCAAAACAGCTGTACATTTTGGTAATTTACTCGCAATGCAAAAATCGCACAAAAACACTGCTTATATCATGATGAAGCTTACTTTATTTCGCTTAAAACAAGCCCTCATTTGTTTATGTACAAAAATTTCTTTCGAAAATATCCTTCGCGAAGAGATGAAAACCGTGTTTTTTTCGCGTCACTCCGTCCATGCTTGACTTTCGATGACGATATCTTTGACAGCACAGTGTGAACATTTTTTTAAAAATCATGAAGATGCATTCACATTTTAACTATACATACGTGAAAACAAAATTGCAATATATTAATAACAATTAACATAAAATGCATTTGAACATGACTATGCTATCTCTAGTAATATAAGTAGTAGAGAGTTATATTTTGGCTTAAACTGCTTGGAAAATTGCAACAAATACTATCGAATAACAATTAGCAATCACAATCTTAAAACCTATCAATTAATAAGGAATAATCCTGGAAGACCGATGAATGGTAGTGTGGGTGTGAAAACACTATGGACTGTGTCATTATGGGATACCCGATACCGCACAGCTATTCCTTTTTTCAGGCAGAAGCTACTCTTTTTCAATGAAAAGACCCTTCAGCTATGGTATCCCGCTGTGTCCTCACACCCACACTACCATTCATTGGTCTTCCAGGATGATTTGTTATTAATTAATAGGTTTGAGGATTGCCATTCCGAATTATTATTCGATTGCGTTTCTTGCAATTTTCCAAGCAGTTTAAACCAAAATATAACTCTCTACTACTTATATTACGAGAGATAGCATAGTCATGTTCAAATGCATTTTATGTTAATTGTTATTAATATATTGCAATTTTGTTCTCACGTATGTATAGTTGAAATGTGAATGCACCTGCATGATTTTTAAAACAAATTTCACACTGTGCTGTTCAAAGATATCGTCATCGAAAGTCAAGCAAGGACGGAGTGACGCGAAAAAACCACGCTTTTCATTTCTTCGCGAAGGATATTTTCGAAAGAAATTTTTTTACATAAACAAATGAGGGCTTGTTTTAAGCGCAATAAAGTAAGCTTCATCATGATATAAGCAGTTTTTTTGTGCGATTTTTGCATTGCGAGTAAATTACCAAAATGCACAGCTGTTTTGGAGGGGCCTTCCCATGGTGAACGGATAGTAGTCGTTTAACTTTCCTTTTTTTTTGTGTCTGTAATCGCTTTTAAGGGCCGATTTCACCAACAGCGATTAAAATGGCGATTAACTAATCACGATTATTTTTTAATCAAGGTTTTAACCGGCATTAACTTCTAATGCGTTCCACCGTGTCCTATCATCAAGTTTTGATTCTCCATTATTTAATCATATACCCCATTCACAATAACTTCCATTTTCTCTTCATCCGACGATTCTGATTGGTCAACTTTCAAGTCCCGTGAAGTACGTGCGCGAGCATCGGTCGCTGAGGTCATATTGCGTGTGAACAAACAGTAACGTGCTGGCTACATACTTCGAAGAAAAGAAGACGAGTGAAGATTTGTCCAGTTATTTGTGTTTATTTGTGAAAATGAATATGGATGAACATCCAATGTCTCTAAATAATTCACTCGTTCTTTAATTACTCTTGGTCTTCTATTGATAATGTGCAGAATATCTTCATCATCATCAGATGATAGAAAATCATCATAAAAGAAATTTTCCATTTTCGAACTGTATACTGAACGCACACTGCAATTCTATAGGTTACGTTTGGTGCTACCATCGGTAATCACGCATTACGTCCGTTAATCAGCCAAAATCGGGCGGTTAAATTAAATGATGATTAAACTCTCTTAACCAGCGTTACGGAAATGGTGGAACGCAAGGCTCCGATTAAATTACAATAATCGGGGATTAACAACTTAATCGGAGTTGGTGAAATCGGCCCTAAGTCTATTTCTCTCCTCATCGCTAACACCTGTGATGTTCAGCGTTTTTTTGTGCGCTTCTTTCTTTTCTTTATGGGCTGCCTCAATCACAGTTTGAACAATGATATCCCGTAACAAAGTCCACGCGCCCTCTATATCTTTGTTGCTGATAAGTGCTTCCCAAGTTGCCATATCTATACGTTCCTTTAACCTATTTTGAACCTCGATTCGCACTTCGGGTTTCTGTAATTTTCAATCTTCATTCGCGTTTGTTTCGTTTTTTTTGTTTCCTTTTTTCTCCATTTCCGCCCTAAGTTTATTTTGGAGACTAAAAGGTAATGATCAGTTTTGCATTCGGAACCCCTTACGATTCTTATATCTTTGACTAGTTCTCTTAATCCTTCATCCGCAAAAACGAAGTCAATTATACTGCGGCTATTTCCTTTATATCAGGTGTACATGTGGATAATTTTATGTCTCAACCAAGTATTTGTAATAAATAGGCCCTTTTCTAAGCATAAGCTAACTAATTTTTCCCCGTTATAATTTTTTCTTCTTGGATCCACAAAATTACCTAGCACCCTTTCTGTATCTGTATGCTGACGTTGGACGCCGACCCATCAGTTCATATCTCCTAGCAAAATTATTGTTTCACCTTGATCGCAAGTACTTATTGTATTATTTAAAATGTCCCAGAATGCGTCTTTGGCTTCCCTCGAATCGCTGTCAATTGGGGCGTAGCATGCTATGATGAATAATCTTCTGATTCCTACCTTCATTCTAGCCCACAACAATCTAGGAGATACAAACTCATGATCTTTGAGATGCTGTCTTGCTTTTTCATTCATATAATTAATGCGACACCTTGACTACCATGTGATTCACTACCTACTCCTGACCTGATTTCAAAACCGCCTTTCAACACTCCATTTTCTATGTTTCTACATTCGCAACCCTTTTTCTTCGTCTCAGACACATCAAATATCTAGTTTGCTTATGTGCATAGTTTCTCGTAGTTCTCTTACCTTGAGATCATTCACTCCTCTAGCATTCCAAACACCCAGTTTCCACTCATCGCCTGAAACACGACATTTACGTTTACCGTGTATGCATTTCGTCAATCAAAGTTTCAGTCGCACGGTTCAAATGATTTTCAAATCAAATATCGAGCGCGAAGCGCGAGTATCTGGATGAGAATGTGCGAGCTGTAAACGGTGGGCAAACGAGGGTTTTGCATGTATGTATAAAGAAAAAAAAATTTCCAATTTATTCTGAGAACACTTTAGTCTGCAATGAGGGCCTTCCGAATTTATGATCCGCTTACGAATTTCCACCTTTCAGGTAGATATTCTGGATTAGGACAAAGCTGTACTTATAATGGTCATCGCCCGACTCGCATCGGCTGGTTTGCTAAGTATACCCCCACCATTGCGCTACGAGAGTTACCCTCACTTGCTTTTGCCAAGTGCCCGATTCCCGACTCGCATCGGCTGTCCTGGTTAGTATACCCCCACCATTGCGTTTAGAGCGCTACCCCTCGCTTGCTTGTTCTCGCCTGGGATTATATCTTAGAAGGCTGGCGTACCTGAGATATTGAAACTGGACATGGCAAATAGATTGTAAGCTTTATTATGGGGATTTCCGAAAATAAAATTAAGCTGTTGTCTCTTTGGGTTCCAGTTTAGAAATAATTTCCGATGGAGTTTATTACTCTAAAATTTGAAGCTTTTTAGTTTGGAAGACGCGTAAAATGAAATTAAATAAAAAAATTAAAATAAATCTTAAATAAAGAATGAAACTGTCTGATTGAAAATTCAACTGTTTTGTTGAAAACTCGTCTTCTTATGTTGAAAATTTAAGTTTCTTGATAGAAAATGTGCCACGTACTTTTTTATTTAAAACTCATATTTAGTTTTAAATAGTCAAACTGATTTTTTTGTTGTAGAAATTCGAATAGTTTTTTAAAAATTTGTTTAATTAAAAAATTGATCTATTTTAATAGAAATTGCATCTTTCTTGGATAAAATGGCTACTGTTTGAATGAAAATTCATCTGTTTTGTTGCAAATCCAACTATTTTTGGAAAAACTTATCTCTTAACACTCTTTTTTGCTTGAGGATTCAACTATATTGTTTGAAAATTTCGATAGAAACACTTTGTTAAGAAACAATTTTTTGTTGGATATTTATATTTTTATTTGAAAATTCATCTATTTGGTTGAAAGTTTTACTCTATTGTTGAAAACTGACCTATTTAATTAAAAATTTATTTGCGCGGGTAAAACTTGGAAGACTTCGTTGAAAATTTGTTATTTTTTTTAATGAAGGTTTACTGTCATCGCCCGACTCGCATCGGCTGGCTGTCTAAGTATACCCCCACCATTGCGCTACGCGAGTTACCCCTCACTTGCTTTTGCCAAGTATATCTGGCGTGGGCAGTCATCATTTCCTCCACAGATACCTGTGTACCCTTCCCCTTCCAGTGTGCAGCGACACTACCCCTCACTGGATTCGAAATTGCTCCACGCTCTCGATGCTAGGTCCCCTGTAGAGGCAATCCTTTTGTCTCTCCACTTATGTATATCTATTCCTATTTCAAAAATAAAAGTATGTCCGAGAAAATCATTCGAATACGCAAAAGTAGAGTAAGTCTAATCTAATCTAGTATAAATACGTTTAATATAACAAAACAGTTGAATTTTCAACCCGAAAATATGATTTTTTAACAAAAAAGTTTATTCTTCACCAAACAGTTGCATTTTTAACCAAATAGTTAATTTTTAATCAAATAGTTAAATTTTAAACCAAAAGTTATGAATTTTTAGCAAAAAAATTAATTTTCAAAAAAATAGTTACATTTTCAACCAAACAGTAAACCTCCATTAAAAAAAAGAACAAATTTTTCACAAAGTCGTTCAAGTTTTACCCAAGCAAATACATTTTTAATTAAATAGGTCAGTTTTCAATAATAGAGTTAAACTTTGAACCAAAGAGATGAATTTTCAAATAAAAATATAAATATCCAACAAAAAATTGTTTCTTAACCAATTTTTTCTATCAAAATTTTCAAACAAAATAGTCGAATCCTCAAGCAAAAAAGAGTGTCTGGTAAGAGATAAGTTTTCCCAAAAATAGTTGAATTTTTACCCAAAAAAAATTTCAGCTTGGCTTTTCAACAAAAAAAATATGAGTTTTTAATAAAAAGTACGTTTCCTGTCAAGATACTGGAATTTCCAACCTAAGAAGACGATTTTTCAAAAAAACAGTTAAACAAAATATTGTTGAATTTTTTAACCAAACAGTATCAATTTATAACAAAATTGTTCTCGCATTGAATTTTCCATCAAACAGTTGCATTTTTATTCAAGAAAGATGCAATTTACACCAAAATAGGTGAATTTTAAAATTAAAAACATAAGTTTTCCAAAAAAAATAGTTGGATTTGCAACAAAACAGACGAATTTTCAATCAAACAGTTGCTATTTTATCCTAGAAAGATGCAATTTCTATTAAAATGGATAAATTTTTAAATTAAACAAATTTTCAAAAAACCAGTTGAATTTCTACAAAAAAAAAAAAATCACTTTGACTATTTAACAACTAAATATGAGTTTTAAATAAAAAAGTACGTTGCACATTTTCTATCAAGAAACTAAAATTTTCAACGTACGAATAAACGTACCACTTTACTACGGTGTCTATAATCTATATAATGCCTCTTTATCATTAGCATTTATGGCAAATAATAGATCTGTCAGAACATGGACACAAGCTGTTGTAAACAGAATGAAGTTTTCCAGTATACAACAGATATGTGATTACGAAATTTCGCCCCCCCCCCCCGGCTACGCCACTGACTACGGTGTATCCTACCTCTGAATTTGAATAATAAATATTTTCACTCACCTGTGGAAACCGCTGATTGGTTGGGAACTATCTGGCAAGTACTCTGTAAGAGGTGCAAAATATCCTCCGTATTCAGGCATTGGTAAAGGATGTGGTTGAGGAACATCGAATTTTTCTCCAATGCAAACAGTTTTTCCGTTTGTTGCTGAGGCTCCATTTCGTGGGACGTAACATGTCTCGTCAGTATTCATCTACACGAATATTTAATAGAAATTTAGCATCATGTAGAATTACAAAAAGATACTAATGAAATTATTTAAAAATAAAGATGTAGAAATTTAAAGATACCTCAGGTTCGGTGGTAGGAGTTGAGAGATCATCCGGAAGAATTGGTGGGCCGCTTGCAGTTCTTGTTTTCTCTGTCCTGGGATTTGAGAATCCAGCCAATGCACGCAAGGCAGAGTCCGACTTTGAACCACTGAAAAATTCAACGTAAGTAATGGAAAAAGTTACAATTGAAATGTGAATATCAGGAAGAGAATCGTGGAAATGAATGTTTACCCTGTCTTAACAGGATCTTCTCCAGAATGACGTTTTGTGTGAATGGTTCCTTTTTCAACTCCCAAGTCACGTGAAGGATTTGCAGGGTCAGCTGCTGGCGCATCGCTATGAGAAGATGCTTTTCTCATGCTAGTCAGGCGATAGAATGGAGGCGTCTCTGTTCGCTCGATCAAACAGTTAAGGGTCTCCACTGTTTGCAATTCGGTCATCATTTCGTCTACGAGACGATCAGGCCGAGCTCTTGCCAAATAGAGAACTACACGTTTTGCCTGAAATTAAAATAGACCGTAGTATAAGAGACTGAACAAATACTTTGAATATTTTTTAAGCATTGTTTAGATTTAAATGAGGCGCTGACAGCAAAAGCGGAGTAAAAAGTCGTCAGAGCATAAATGTCTTTAGAACGTTGCAGATAAAAACGAGTTAAGAACAAACAAGAATAACGAGGATTGTATCGTATATTATAATATAACGATATAAAGTACGATAGATTACATTCTATCGATCATTCTATTATATTGTTATATCATAATACATGAAACGATCCTCGTTATTCTTGTTTTGTTAACTCTTTTTTGCCTGCAACGTAATTAACTCGTTGCTCCGACGACTTTTTTAGTCAGCAATCTAGTGAATAATCTCTACCAGTACTTTTATTATTTCTAGTTTTTTAAAATTTGGTTGTATTTGAGGTACCTACTATTTACTGTGATTTTGCCATCAGCCCCTAACTAATGATTTTAACATAAAAGCGAGGCGAATAAACACCTGAAGTTAAATACATTTTAATATCGCTGAAAAAAAAGGAAATGGGTATATTTACCATCTCACAACGATGAATGGAAGTGAGAACGCTTTTTTCCTAGAATTGATTGAATGTTACTATTTCACATTGTAATCTGTACCAGGAAAATCGTAAACGCCACTATTTTCTGCTGTGATATTCACTAAATTCCATAAGAAAAGCTTTCTGAGTTCAAATTATCAATGTCAAATGGGAAATTTACCCATTTTCTTTTTTTCCATGTATTTTCAAAATAAAAATATACCCTTTTCTAAGTTTCAATTAAAATTTCAAAAAATTGCATGACTTACAATTTTAAAGAATTGAAATTAAGCAACTACGAATACATGAAAACTTAATTCATTAAGTTTTCAATGCTTGAAATGCGTAGCTTTTATCTATTTAACTTTAAATACTTTTACTTCAAAGTTTTTAACCAAGCACTCGACAATTAAAGTTATTAAATTTCCTATGTATTCTAGTTTAAATCATACATTGCTAATTTAAATGATTTATCTTGAATATCCCAAATGATTTCAAATAATTCAGAAAACTTACGTATGGTAGTAACTCCTGAGGTGCCATTCCTGAGACAATAAGGAGATATCGGATGATAACTTTAAGATTGTTAGGCCAACAGCCACAAAGTGTTGCCCATAGTTCTTCTGTTTCCTTGGGATGTTGATCAGAAAACTGCAAGACATAGATTATTATTGACCTAATTCGATTTTGACTAATGCAAGTTTAAACATTTCGTCAATCATAAAAAATAGCTACCTTTGCAGTGATGTAAAATAAATTATTCAGAACCATTTCGGTAGCCTCAGCACTGCCCCATCCTTCTTTACGACCTCCACCTCGAGCCATATCACTTGCGTAGTACTAACAAATAAACAGCAGTGAAACGCTAAATTCGTAGTATAAAATCAATTTAATCGAAATCGAACTGGGTTTAAATTGGTTTTAAATGCATACATATAAAAGGCGACTGAGACTGTTAATTCATAGGGTTTACAGTTGACATCCTATCAAATTCAACAACCAGCATTTATCCGCAGCTTAAGAAATTCCCTACAAACTTTAAGACGAAACGACTTTCATGATCAGCGTTGAATGCAGTGGAATTAATCTATGTTGAAAAACAGTGTTTGGGTGCATTTTCATATGTATTTATTTTTCCAATTAAGTTGACTTACTTTGATTTTTATTAGATTAGCAAATAATCTTGCAGTTAGCAATGTATAAGCCAGATTATCTCTTCAATTAATATGAGATTCAACGACATACATTTTTCAGCAAAATATCAAATATTGAAGGTCCTATCTTTAATGTTTCGTAAAATGTTGCTACGAAAAGTGTGCTCTTCGATAATAACGTATACAATTTTGCTAAAAGGTAAAACTGTTTGAAACTGCAGTAAAATTTCTTTTAGGCAATTTTTCATTAAAAAATCACTTCTGGAAGTCATATCTCCTAAACTATTCAAGATAAAATATTGATTTTTTTAAATTTTTAACTGAATTTTGTCACCTGTTTCACAAGATTTTGAAGCCTTCTGAATGTTACTTCATTTTTAACTAGTAGAGGCTTTTTTTGGATGTCAAACTAAATGGTGTGTACCAATTAACATTCAATTTGCAATGATTATAACAAAAATATACTTAATAACCCCACAAAAAATTTAAAATTATGATTTCTTAAAAAGGGGGACAACAATTTTTTTTTCATTTAGGCCTTAAAATACTCAGGAGACATCCCCAAAACAGATTCAGAAAGAAACTAGGCTAGGCGAGCACTTTCAGTCAAAAGTGGTTCAAGCTAGCCGTTATTAGTGTTAGGAAAAATTTTGTAACAGTAAACAGTTCGTATAAAATTTAGTAAAATCAAACAAACATGGTGGTAAAAGAATTTGTTCAAAATCTCGTTTTTAGACGCCATTTTTTTTTAATTTAATAAAATTGTAGTCAAACTTTAGTTAAAATTTAAACGCAGTAATATTTTTTTCAACCTGTTAGAATTGATATTTCTTGAAATTATTATAATTTAATTTAAAAATATATATTTTTTCGGATTTTTAGCAAAAAAATGTCTGTAGCGATCTTCAAATTTGATTGTATCGATAGCAAATAATTCTTTTGGATAAAAAATTCGTAGTGGCTAACCTGCCGTCGCCGGCAACGAACAACCATTTCGGCGTCGGCAAGGTTGCTCGTTGCCGGCTGTTTTTTTCGTCTTGTATGTGAAGTTCCAGAAAGCGTGTAGCGATATATTTTTATGCACTGATTACAAATATGGCTATGAAAATTGCAACAACAAAAAAACACAATTTTCAAAGTCAAAACTTTAAAAAACCACGTTTTTAAAAAGAAAAATGTTATGTTTGCAAGAAATTTTTTAAAGTTCGTATACTGATGTATCTTGATGCGCTGATTACGAAAATGGACATGAAAATACCTGCAAATATAATTTTCACTATTAAAACTTGAAAAAATTACGTTTTTTGTGAAGTGTAAACACTATCGGTATGGGTAAAAAGCATATTTAAAGCATAAGGAAGGGCATATCACGCATTTTAAAGTAAAGTCACTTAATTTCGAGTTTGCGACTCCAGAATTACGATTATCGACCCGTGCAGGCGGGAAGACACCCCTGTGACTGGTCACAAAAATTATGTTGGTCAAACCCCTACCCCTTTCCAAAGTCTGGTGGGGGGAAGCTCTCTGTGACTGGTCACAAAAATAATGTTTGTCAAACCCCCACTCCTTTCAACGTATCATGGGGGCGGGAAGGCACCCCTGATCATTAAAATAATGTTGGTCTAACCCCTACCCCTATTTAATGTCTCGTGCAGGGCAGGAAGCACCCCTGTTCTTACCATAAGCGTTTCTTCACATATTTCATTTTTTTAAATCTGTTCAATCAAATAATAAAATCGATCATTTTTATTCTAATTATAAGAAATTTTCGTCATTTAAATGAATGATCGGTTATCTTTCACGAAGTTCCTACTCACACCGAGAAAACTCTGTCTACGCTCACCGTATTTTCACGAGAGAAAAAAATGCTAAACGATTATTTTTCTTTTTAAAAACATGAGTTTAATCAGTTTTGCCCTAGAAAATTATATTTTAAGTTGTTTGCATGACTGTATACGTAATTCTATTTCATTTTCTACTTCGCTTTTCGTGAAAAACAGCCGGCAAACAGCTTCCTTGCCGGCGCCGCAGTGTAAACCCCAACTAGAAAAATTGTGATTTTCATTTTCCATTCCAATATCTCGGAAGCGTTTTTTTTATTTTCGCAAAAAGTTGAAAATTCCACTTTTAATGACTATCCAAAGCCGATTTTGGAAACACATGAAATTTTAATCTTAAAATTCTCGGTCGATTACCTCGGACTTGGCGAACTTTCGTAAATTGAACTTTGTTTATCCGTATTCAGATACTTAATATCTGGGGAGCATGTACTTAGTTTTTATTTTAACTGACAATTTTATTTTTTATCGCAATCTACAGCCGAGCTTGCTCAAATTTTAGGTTAGTGCCACTTTCAGATTGTCAACAACGTCCATATTCATTTTCTCGAACCTGGATAACTTTTTGTAATCAAATTTTTGTTGCCTTGATTGAGCAACAGTTCAGCTTGGAAGTGGACTTTCGTTTCATCTTTGGATAGCGATTTCGATTTTAAAGAATGCTTTTTCGCTCCGCTGAAAAATTTCCATCTTATTAGTTATCCAGTTTTGTACTGCCGCCCTTCCGTTAATTTTACGAGTATGGGTACAGAAAATCGACAGGGGGCGTAGCTCAGATGGTAGAGCGCTCGCTTAGCATGCGAGAGGTACCGGGATCGATACCCGGCGCCTCCAATTATTTTGTAACTCATTTTTTTGAACTGAATATAAGCCATTTTTATTTCAAAAGAAACCAGTTTCCTTAAATACAAATTTAAAAATTATATATTCAAGTTTTAAAAACTTAAAATTAATTTACCTAGTTCACAAAAGCATTAGAAACCTATATAATCACAGCATGATTGCAATTTTAAATGAAATTTTACTATAACGAGGTTATAAATTACCGGGTTTTTTATTTACAAAAAATAATTCACTTTTGTAAAGTGTAAAGTTCTCTTATTCTGGCTTATCCATTCTTGGACATACAACCAAATTAAAAAAAATAATAATAACTTCGATCGGTATAATGAGAATGTCATTTTTAAAAAATTACAATTAACTTTTTCATTTTGAAGCGAGGGGTCAATTATTTGAATTTTTGGAGTACACCAGATGGCAAGATTACATAGAGATTGCAACGATTGCAACGATAGAGATTGCAGTAGAGATTGCACGAGAAATTGACCCCACGCTTTGAACCCTGCATATATGTGATATTATAAGTTAAAAAAGTGTAAAGTCATTAACTTCATTTTTTTAAGTGACCAAAAGGTGAATGAATTTAAAAAAATAGAACATTGCATTTTTTTCAAGGCGAATTTTTTGTTAGTACATTATTAGTTATTTAAGGCACCTATAGTGTTGAATGCGGAAAAAAAGTATTTTACTATGAGATAAAAAGAATTCCAAAGCAAAATCGTCCCATTTTGCCCCATGTTCACCTATCTAATTTTATATCACTTTGGAACGTATCATTTAGAATGGTTCATTCATGAAATATTCTACATTACAATATTGTTTGATGTTGAAAAATTTATAAATTATTTACAATTTTCAAATTATTAAAAATTTTGTAATAAATTATGAACATTCGAAAGTGAAATCATTCGATTTGGAATTGCACAAAATTCAACGAATTTCTTAAACATCATTTTAAATGTTTTAATATAAGAACTAGGGATGTGCAACATTTTTTAAAACCCCAAACCTGACGGGTAGGGATTTTTTCGATTTAGGTCGGGCCAGGCCCGGTTTCTAGTTCATGACCAAAACCGAAAATCTGAATCAACCCATAAATTAAATAAAAAAATTTCCGGGAACTTTAGCCGTAATTTATGGTAAAGTACTATAAATTACGACAATTTACAGTAATTATAAGAAAATTATTGAATTTTGGGGCCTGTTCGGGTTTCCGAGATAGCTCGAATTTTTTGGTTTTCGGGTAGGGTTGCTAGCCCGAAACGTAACCCGATTCGAAGTCATTTCACCCTTTCAATTTCGATCTTTTAAGCTTGAGATTGCTTAATGACTAGTCACTCACTTTCAACAAGAAATACTTCGAGAAAAAATAATGTACTAAATTTTGGTCATTAATTATTCTTTATTATACTATCTAGGCTGAAATGTTGTTGTTATCCCTAAGTTCAATTATTTTTATTATAACAGTGATTCATCACATTCTCATCGTAATGAGAAGGTATTGTTTTTAAGTAAAAACTGCACTGAGAAAAATCGATTATACGAACTGGATGATAGAATTAAAGAATAATACACCGTATAGAAAAGTATATTAGCGCGTATAATCTATCAAGTTTTTCCAATATATGATGATGTTACCAAATATAATCTCTGGATGTTAAATTCTTATAATCTTTAGGCATTAAATTGTAACATTTCAGATTTTAAAATATCCAGGCGTTTGTGTAGTCTCAGATGGTACGTCACATCGCACAGTGGGGTGAAATCGGAAATCGAGGTTCAAAATGACATTTAGAACGCAATTTTGCTCCGATTTTAGTTTTCTTTTTTTTTTGAATAACTCAGAACTAAATTCTTAAAAAAATGGTGAGAGTAGATTTTTAATTTTTTTGTTTATTTAATTTTTATGTTAATGCAAAAACGGCAAAATTGTCGATTTTTTCATTTTAATTTTTTATCTTCTCTAGATAACATTTTTCTTATACGTCTCGTCCATTGGGTTTAATGCACAAGGATATGAGCAAGATAACAAAATTATGAACTTGCATAGTTAATTGTTATAAACGAATTTTGTTAACAAATAATCAACATTAGAGATTATTCGCCTTTAAAGTATATTTCTACCCTGCAATCGCTAGCTTTCATCGTTAGAATGATACGTCAACATGAAAATTTAAGATTACTTGTTATTTGTTCATTTTATAAACAAATTATATAAACAAATGCACATTTTAGGGTACTTTAGGTGAAAATAAACCGTTTTTTCTTCTCTCTTTGCTCAAATTATATTGGCAATAACGTTTCCTGGAAACTTTCTCCCCACCTGTCAATATTGGTTTATTTTATAAACAATTTATGTAAACAAATGTACATTTTTGGTGTTCTTAAGTGAAAAGAAATAACTTTTTCTTCTGGCGTTACTGAAATTACATTGCGAATGATTTTTTCTGGGAAAAATGTTTTAACCCATTAATATTTGTTTATTTTATAAACAAATTATATAAAGAGTTGCACATTTTAGGGTATTTTAGGTGAAAATAACCCGCTTTTTCTTCCGTTTTTGCTGAAATTATATTGGCAATAACGTTTTCTGAAAACTTTTTTCCCACTCATCAATATTTGTTCATTTTATAAATAATTTATATAAACAAATGCACATTTTCGGGTATTTTAGGTGAAAATAAACCGTTTTTTCTTCTGTCTTTGCTAAAATTATATTGGCAATAACGTTTTCTGGAAACTTTCTCCCCACCTATCAATATTGATTTCTTATAAACAATTTATATGAACAAATGAAAATTTTTGGTGTTCTTAAGCGAAAAGAAATAAGTTTTTCTTTTGACTTGGCTAAAATTACATTTCCAATGATTTTTTCTGAAAAAAATTTTATAACTCATCAATATTTGTTTATTTTATAATCAAATTAAATGAACAAATGCACATTTTCGGGTATTTTAGGTGAAAATAAACCGTACTTTCTCCTGTCTTTGCTGGAATTATATTGGTAATAACGTTTTCTGGAAACTTTCTCCCCACCTATCAATATCTATCAATATACTTACATCATTTGTTACAAATTTAACATATTTCATTTTGTAATCAAACTTTATCACACAATATCACTGGCATTTTTTAATATAATTTGCTCATAAAATAAACAAATATTGATGGGTGGCAAAAAGTTTTTTAGAAAACATTATTGGCATTGGCAATATAATTTTAGCTAGGTCAGGAGAAAAAACGGTTTATTTTCACCTAGAATAGCCTAAAATGTGCATTTGTTTATATAATTTGTTTATAAAATAAACAATTATTATTGATGGGCTATAAACTTTTTTCAAAAAAAATCATTGTTGATGTAATTTCAGCAAGGTCAGAAAAAAAATTATTTCTTTTCGTTTAAAAACACCAAAAATGTACACTTGTTTATATAATTTGTTTATAAAATGAACAAATATTGATGGGTTGGAAAATTTTTGTTAGAAAAAATCATTGGCAATGTAATTTCAGCAAGGTCAGGAGAAAAGATGATTTATTTTCGCTCAAAATCACCCAAAATGTGCATTTGTTTGTATAATTTGTTTATAACATAAACAAATAACAAGTATTCTTAAATTTTCATGTCCACGCATCATTCTAACGATAAAAGCTAGCGATTTCAGGGCGGAAATATACTTTAAAGTCGAATAACCTCTAATGTTGATTATTTGTTAACATAATTTGTTTATAACATTTAACTATGCAAGTTAACAATTTTTTTTATCTTGCTCACATCCTTGTGCATTAAACTCAAGGAACGAGACGTATCAGAAAAATTTTATCTAGAAGATAAAAAATAAAATTTTAAAAATCGACATTTTTTCCGTTGTTTGCATTAACATAAAAATTAAATCAACAAAAAAATAAAAAATCTGCTCGCAACATTTTTTTAAGAATTTAGTTCTGAGCTATTCAAGAAAAAGAAAACTAAAATCGGTGCAAAATTGCGTTCTAAATGTCATTTTGAACCTCGATTTCCGATTTCACCCCACTGTGCATAGTGGCGCGTGTCATATATGCATCCACTCGCATTGAAACAAGTAATATTTAAGATATAAAATGATTATTAGTGCTAAATCACACGTGATTTAGATTTTGAAAATGGGTAAGTTTATATTTATTTTCATTACACATCACTGCCACTTGCACAAGTGCAGAAACTTAGCCTCCTTTACTTTCGCTTGCAAAAGTTATTATTATATATATATATATATATATATATATATATTTAAAAAAAAAAGTTAAACAACCACTGGTCGTTTAGGCTTTGGCAAATTGGCTCTAAATAACCATAACACTACGGTCGGCCCAACTCTAGGCGATAGTTGGCCCGACCATCGGCGTAATATTATCCAGTGCAAGTAACCTTTCTGCTGTCGACCATCGGGCCAACTCTGGCCCAAGGTTGAGTCGACAGTCGTTTAGGCCAGCGTTTCCCAAACTACTTCCGCGGGTAGATACCCTACCGCCCGGTAGGGGGATGCCACGCCGGGCCCGGTAGCTCGGCAGGCTTCCCGCTGCGAGCAGACGGCTTTTTTTTGTATATCTGCCACGAATAACCCTTTCATTGTCATGAGATAATGACCAGTTAGAATAACTGAAATTATAAGGTAAGAGGAGGGGAGGGGATTTCGGAGGGATTCTGGATGGATAGGGGGTTAAGGCAGGGGTGTCCTCTGAGCCCAACGCTGTTTGCGATTTCAATTGCGGATATGGAAAGTAAGCTGGAGGCTGGGGTGGTAGAAGGAGTCAGGATAGGAGGGGTTAGAATTTGGTCACTAGCGTATGCAGATGACATAGTGTTGCTGGCAAATAGCGAGGAGGCTTTAAAGGAGATGATGAAGAGGTTGAGAAGATACCTGGATAAGAAGGGGTCAGAGTTGAATGCGAAAAAGTGCAAGGTTATGGTGTTCAGAAAAGGAGGGGGAAGGGTTGAGGGAGGAGAGTGGAAGTGGAAGGGAAAGGAGGTACAGGAGATGAAAGAGTTTGTGTACTTGGGCTTCGTGTTTCGGATGAATGGGGGAGTGGATGGTCACATAAAAGAGAGAGTGAGGAGAGCAAGTGTGGTGATGAGGCAGGTGTGAGGGTTGGGAAAGAAGCTATTCGCAGATGATTTTGGACGGAGAATGAAGCTGTTTGATTCGCTAGTGATGAGTGTGCTATTGTATGGAGTGGAGGTGTGGGGGTGGAAGGAAAGTGAAGAGGTATGTAAAGTGGACCCTGGGGTTGGCAAGGAACACGCCTAAGTATATTGTCAGGAGGGAGACGGGGAGAACGAGTGTAGGGATTTTAGCAGGGAGCAGAGCGTGTAAATATGAGGAGAAATTTTTGGAAGAGGGGGGAAGTAGGCTGGTTAGGGAGTGTTGGTGGGAGAAGGAGAACAGAAGAGGGGGTAGGAAGATGGAGGCTGAGAGGGAAAGGTATTTTAGAATGAATGGACTGCAGATGGATGAAGTGAGAAGGATGCACGAGGAAGGAAGGTTTATGACTTGGTTAAGCAAAATGGCATGGAGAGAGAGAAGACAGAGGGGGAAGAGAGAATAAGAGAGTCAAGGTTTAACGGGAACTATGTGTGCATTATGCCAAGGACAAGAGCGCAATATTTATGTGTGAAAGGAGAGAAAGGAAGACAGGAACTTATAACGAGGATGAGGTGTGGGTGTATGGAGGGTTTCAATAGGTTCTGGCTCCCTAGGGAGAAGACGATATGTGAACTGTGTATAAAGGGGGATGCAAGAGTGAAGCACTGGTTGGAGGAGTGCGTGGAGGTGGTAATAATTGAGATAAGCATGGAGGCACTGTTGCATGAAAAGGGGGAAAAAAGGGCAGTAGCATGGGTGAAGGGAGTGTTGGGTAAGATGGAGATGAAGAGAAGGAAGGAGGAAGAGGAATGGAGACGGAGAGATTGTAAATAGGAGAGAAAGTAGATATAAGTAACATGTAAATATTGTAAATAGTAGATAAGTAGTAGGTATTAGAGCGAAAACAGAGGTTGGCAAGCGAGGCAATGCGAAAAAGTAGGGACATGCGTGCGAGGCGAGGCGAAGCGAAGCGAGGAAGGCAAGGCGATAAAAACGTGCGACTTAGAGATAAGGAATGGATGGATGTTAGTCTTTAAGGGTTAGTTTTAAGAAAATTCTGTAAAAATGGAAGTGTAAGCAAGTCAATTTTTTAAGGCCAGCCGGCTGGAAAATAAACGTTTATCTATCTATAAAGACATGGTTCAATTTAATTTTAATTAGCTGAATGAAATCCGTGGAATAATTTAAAAAAAATTTAAAAATTTGTTTTTTTTTTAATTCTTGAAAATCGGTTTATATCTGCACTAATGGAGGAAACATTTACAAATCTTGTGAATATATAAATGGGACCTCTTAGTGTAACAAAAGTCCGATAACTCTTGAAGTTATTATCCTATTTTCGTCTGTATTTTTTTAACGCTTCTGTCATAATCTAACAAATCCAGCACAGCCTATACAAGTTTAATTTATTATTATTTTACAAAATTTTAATTTTCCTCAACGAGCTCTAATTATTTAACAATGGGAAGGTCGCGGTAAGCAAGTATCCGCGTCCGAGTGACAAGTGTCCAATGTCTCTCTTGGGTTCCAGTATTGTGAAAAAATTTGCGGGTGGCGACCCTATCGCTCCCCAGAAAGTGCGGAAAACGTTTGGGAAACGCTGGTTTAGGCTTTGGCAAATTGGTTCAAAATAACCATCACACTACGGTCGGCCCGACTGTGGGCGATAGTTGGCCCGACCATCGGTGTAATATTATCCTGTGCAAATAATCTCACTGCTGCCGACCGTCGACCCAATTCTGGCCCAACTTTGGGGCGACCATCGGATGCACTGTGGCAGATTGGTCGGTACGACCGCGAGATTGCGGTCGGTCCGACTCTGGATACAGCAGTCGGTTAGCCACAATTCACCTTGATGCACCCGACGGTCGGTCAAACCTTGGCCCGAGTATGAGCAGACCACTGGATAAAATCTGGTTCGCTGTTTCAAAAAGACCGCGAAAGTACGGTCAGCCCGACTCTTCGCAAAAGATGGCCCAACTATCAGCATAACATTGGCTTGTAAAAGTTATCATGATGCACCCGACGGTCGGTCAAACCTCGGCCCAAATATAGGCCGGCCGTCGGATATACTAGGGTTCATTATTTCAAAACGACCGAATGTTGGGTACGAATAGCTGAATTTTTGTGTAGGCATACCCATATTCCTACCGAAATTTCGGTACACGTAGACACTTATTTTTTTTAAAGAAAAAAACATCAAAGCTCCATCTTTACGATAAATTTGAATGTTCCGAAAAATTTACATTTGATGTAATTCTTAACCGTTTTAAAATAGTCTGAAACACCTAAAAAGCAAAATGTTACACGAAAGTTGAAATAAAAATTGTGATTAAAAAAATTGTCGCAGTACGTGATAAAATTTCCTAGTTCCATCGATGCAAATTTTAAATGCTCATTAAAAATAACATTTTATGTCATTATCAAAGGTTGTACAATGGCATAAAACGCGAAAAAAGCAAAATATTACACGAAGAAAAATTAGTCAAAGTGGGCGCCAAAAAAAAATGTTTGAAAAAAATTGCATAAAAAAGGATTGAAAAAAATTGTTTAAACAAATTTTTCATGAGAAATTTTAGAAAAAAAATGTTTAGAAAAAAATGTGTTGTAATCGGTTTGAATTATGTATTTAAAAATTATTTCATTTATATTCCCGTTAACAGTTAATTTATTTTACATCTACATGATCACGCATAATAATAAAAAAATTAATGAGAAAAAAAGAGTTAAAAAATTGTTTCTTTTCAACTGCTTTGAGCTGTGGCTTATGAGGATGGTTTTTTCCATTGATTTTCAATTCTCTAGGTATAGAGTAAGGGGTAAGACTCCCGACTGCCAGGCGATAGATTCAGGTATAGATGTAGGTTCGAAACCCCGTAGCGTTAGAAATTTTATTTGTAATATAATGCTGACAAATGTAATATACAGATGTATTCATTCTAAGCAGGGTCATTAACATTGATATTCAAAATACTCGCTATCAATTATTATTTATTTTTTGAATACCTATTTTGTGTATTTTCACCTGTTTAGCACGAACCTTCAAAAATCAAAGTCGGCCCCAAATTGTTGTCCAAGGTTGGGCCGAAATCATCCTAATAGATGGTCCATATATGGGACCAAATGTTGGGCCGACGTTCAGAAGCCAAAGGCGGTTGCCGTTATCATTTAGCTGCAGTGGCGGACTGGCCATAGGTTGGGATGCGGGAAACCCCGCCGGCGCCCACCCTATCAGGCGCCCCCCCCCCCCCAAGGCATGTAGGCGCCCTCTACGATCATTTTTTTTAAACAATGTGAATGTTTTTATTATTAAACAAGAGAAAGCAGAAGGAATTTAATTAAAATGGTACTCCGTAAACATATCGTACTCTATAAGCTAGTTAATCACCAACACATAACATCGTACATGAATTCCAAATTATACTTCCAAAGCAAATAAAAGTTTTGTGAGGATTAATTTGTTCGTCCTTCCAGGATTCGTAACTATGCAAAAAAAAATTGTATTCTCTTGCATCTAACAGAATTTCTTCTCATTATATAAAGCGTCAGCAATGTATTAATTATCTGCGTTTATCAAACTATAAATAGTTCAAAATTATTTCGTAAAGCTTTAAACGTTTCAACATATTATTGTGTAAACGAAAGGATTTAAAATCCTTTTTCTATAAATTAACAGGTCAATCCGAGTTAGGATTTATTCGCATTCATTTGGATTGAAAATTTGGTTCGGATTGAACCGGATTGAGTTGGATTAATTTCTTAATATATTAATAAATTTTCTTCTGGAGAGATTAATATCGATATTAACAGTTTTTCGCATAATAATAGTAATAAATCATTATAAAAGTGGCACAAAAAGCAATGGTGATTTCTGCGAGTCCGCCACTGTTTAGCTGGTTGGCCTGACCAGTGACGCACAAAGTTGAACCGACCGTCCTACGGTTGGCCCGACCGTGGACCGACGGTCAACTCGCACATCGGGAACCAACGCTTCTTCTCAATGTTGGGCCACTTTGAAAACCAATGGGGTGCCAACCTTATATTCCGAGGTTGGCTCAACCATGACAAGTATTGTTGGCCCAACTATGGAAAATACGGAGGGCTTGCATTTCATTAAGCTGGTTGGCCTGATCATTGATTCAGAATATTGGGCCAACTTTGAAAAACAATTGAATGCCAACCTTGTATTCCGCGGTTGGCTCAACCATAAAAAGTATTGTTGGCCTAACTGTGGAAAATAGGGACGGCTTGCGTTATCAATACGCTGGTTGGCCCTACAATGACCCGACAGACAATTCGCACCTGGGATCCTGTAATATCTATTTCTTAATATCTATAGATTGTAGTTCTAATAATCTGGATCGCTGTCCCATAGTTAATAGTCCAAGATTATATCCGGTAACATATTTATTATTACAGGGTATAATCCATTTTTCTCAGTGTGACTATCCCGGATTTCTTTAATCTCCACGTTTCGAGACCCCCTGAATCCGAAAAAACCGGTTTTACAACGGTATCTGTCTGTCTATCATTGTCGTCGTCGTTGTCGTTGTTGTCGCTGTCGTCTATATGTATACCGGCTAATTTTTGAAAGACAATCAGATTAAGCTGCAATTTAGCACAAAGTTCCAGGGACCAAAAAGAAAGATCGAATTCGTTAACCAGCTATTTTAAATAAAAATTCAAAAATTTAGAACATTTTCAGAATTTTTTAGACCATTTTTTAAGATTTAAAAATTCTATGTACGGCTATTCGTAGTATTCGGAAAATCGAACAACTCACCCTTACGACTTTTTTCGAAAGAAAGAAAATTATTAAAGTTATAGGGAAAACGTACCAGTAGTCGGGCAAATAGCGTTACCCTCATATTTAAATCCCCTAGTAGCAAGATAACTGCAGACTGGCGCAAGCTGGGCGCCAGAAAAAGAAGAATCTGTCTGCAGCCTGGCGCCCGGCTGGTTCCGCTTTGGCGTGCTGTTCTGGCACCAGAGTCTGGTATAGCAGATCCTGACCAAGACTGGTCATGATATACACCAGACAAAATTAAAATAATGTAAAATGGTGCTAAATTGGTTTCTGTGATAGTTTTACACTATATTTCAGCCCTTTCTGGGAGAATATACTGCGAAGGCGTCACAACATTCCAGGATGAGACACACTGAAATATTAAAAACATAACCTGTTGTCGTATAAGCTTGCATGCTTGCATGTTTGGTCATACTTGTGAATCGTTCAAATTTCCGATTGCTAGATTTTCAATTTCATTATTTATATTCTACATTAATTACTAGTGTTTAAACTAAATACCAGAATCTGGATCCTTTATTCACCAGATTCTGTTCTTCGTCTGGTCTGATCTTTTCTCCCGCCAGTCTGGTCGACTAGAGGGAACAGATGTTGAGCCAGAGTCTGGCCTCTGTCATACAAGGCAGACGTTGCTACTAGGCACTAGGGGTTGTAGGCAGGCCCGGCAGCATAGTGGTGGCACTCCCATGTATAGTTTTGAAGGCATTATGTTTTAGTTTCCGGGAGAACCGCTAGGTGGCGCTGATAGTCAGTACAATAAAATGCGCATGTGCATCCATAATATTTTCAAATATTTTGAAATCGTGAAATTGGACATTAGTCGAAGTGTCAAATTGAATTTGTTCGGTTAACCTCCCAGTGGGCACAAAACCATGAACATCCCAAGAACGTCCTTGGGACGTTCCTAGGAGTCCAATGTCAGGCCAATCAACGTCTCTAAAACGTCCAATGTCCTAAAGATGTTCTAAACACGGCTGAAAGCCATGGGAAATTCCCGGAACATCTTTCGTATTGACATAAGACGTCTTAAGAGCATCCCTAGGAAGTCCAGAAGTCATTTTCCAAAAGACGTCTCGCAGAGATGTCCCGAAGACGTCTCCAGGACATCCTAAATTTGTTTGCCTACTGGACTTCTTGTATGAAATTTGATTGGTAAGTATTGGATTTAAACAAAAAAACCATTTGCTTTATTTGAGGTTGCTTTGTTGTTTTCATATTTCGAAGCAGTAACAAATAAATTAAAAAGGATACGAATAAAAGTCTTTTTAAGAGATTAGGAAGTTTTTTCTTCAAGCAAAGTTTATCGTTTATAAAAATTTCTTCGTTAGAGAAATAAGAAATGTCATTCTGAAATATAATATCAAATTTAAAGCCAATTATTTCTTTACATCACAACAAATTATACTTTTAGTATTTAATATTATATATTTTACGTATGAACAATCTTTTTAAATTTATGAATTTAGATTATTTTGAAAGTTTATTTGCACGAAATTAAGTGAAATTTAATATTTGCGAGAATTTGGGGAAAGCAGAGTTTAGAAACAATTGCTGTCAGGGACTTGTAGGCTTATTCACTTATAGTGTCCGGGGGAACCGCTAGATGGCGTTGATTTTGACCCCAAATCTTCAAAACGATACATGGGAGTGCCACCACTATGCCCGGCAGCACGTACGTTATGTCTTTCTATCTCCTTAACCCAGTAAACACGGGATAACTTTAAGATATCGTTATTTTTATCGTTCGCAGGAGCTCTTACAGAAATTACCAAAAGATATCTTCACGACATCGTCAAGAAGTTTTTCAATGATATCTGAAACTGGTTTCTTAAAGACGTCTTTTGATGTCTTTAAGAAAATTTGTAGAAAAGCGCGGGATGTATTTTCAGAGATAACTTAAAGACATCTTTCAAGATATCGTTAACGATACATTTTTTAAAGAAAAAAAGCACGTGGTGTGCGATATGGAGAATTGATAAATAATTATAATTATATCGTCATGTATTCCTCGTTATGTATTCCCAACCTGTACATTCAGTGTTTAAAAAGTCTGTGAAAAGAAAAGTGAATCAGGAAGTAAACGTACCTATACATTTTCTAAATATTAAACGTGATTTATCCAGCAAGTCGTGTTCCTAACCTCTAATACCTCTTTCTAGCTCTCTCATGTTCTCATAAAATGAAATGGAGAGAATGGGAAACAGCTCAATTCTTTCTTCATCGCCTAGAGAAGTTAAAATTGTTAAGTGTAAACAATCAAATAATAAAGATAGACCTGCAGTACCTCAAAATGTCAAGCCTGGAATGCAACTAAAAATTCTCGGCAGTCACGTACTTAGTCCTGCAACTTCAGGTTTATCTCGACTATTTATCAGTTATGTATAAATGACTTTAAATTAAAAAACAGGCACTTCTGTGTATACAAAACACAGAAATTGCAAGTTTTTAAATTTAAAGTCATTTATATACAACTGATAAATAGTCGAGATAAACCTAAAGTTGCAGGACTAAGTACGTAACCCCCCAGCTGCATGTAAAATAACGATATCTTCAAGTAATCTTATGAATTCTCGTTATTTTGTCTTATTTCTATCTTAAAGACATCGTTACGATATCCCGAAGAGCTCTTTACGATGGTAATAGCTAAACCTTAAAGACTCTTTAAAGCTTCGTTATGGGATATCTTCGAAGATGTCGTTCATCTTTAAGAAGATGTCGTAAAGAGCTCTTTAAGATGTCTTCGTGTTTACTGGGAAGAAGCGTGAATGTAAGGCTAGCTCCACAACGTGTCATAAGAATTGTACGTACGTCGACGTAAGTTGATATTAACCCTGTATCTACATGGGAGCTCTGCATCCGTGCACTCTCCGTGTTTCTCGGTTGATCGGAGCTCGGAGTGCAGGCAGCCAACCGTTTTGATTACTTTGCGCGGAGATCAAATGTCCCTAGGCGACCACTGCTGGTTCGCAAGGTGGCTGTCGCCGCGACAGTTTTCAAAGCATAATGTCGCGTTTTTGCAAAACAGATACAAAATTGAACCAGTTTTTACTGCGGGTTACAATAAAAAAATTCAATTTTTAGTTTGAAAATAAAATAAAATCATCCTTCCAAGATATTAAGTTTATGGGTACATAAAGTTTGATGTGAAAATTTTATTCAATTTCATAAATGTCAACCAAGAATTTTGAGATTAAAATATCATGGGTCAACGTTTGCATGCCTGGATACATTAAATGCTGGTAAATGAGAAAAAATAGGTTTTCATATTGGTTCAAGCTGTTTTTTATATTTCCTAGAAAATTTTGATGTACATTTGATGAAAACAATTACAATGTAGTAAACAAAATTTGTAAAGTTGTAAAAAAAAGTTGCATTCAAACAACTCTTTTAAAATTATTTTTTAGTGGCGTAGGTGTAATGGACTTTTTAAAACAATTCTTTTGCGAAAAAAATACACTAAAAATAATTTTTTGTACAAATGAAATTCTTTCCAGCAATACAATTTTCTGTTATTTCAAGGAACTATATCTGTGAAAGTAAATTTTTTTCTTCGAAATATCTCACAATTCACTATTTTGCAAAAACGTGACGTTTTCCCTTCAAACAATTTAAAACTGGCGAGGTGACAGCCATCTTGCGAACCAGCAGTGGCCACCTAGGGACATTTGATCTTCGCGCAAAGCAACCAAAACGGTTGGCCACCTGCACTCCGAGCTCCGATCAACCGAGAAACACGGAAATTGCACGGATGCAGAGCGCCCATGTAGATACACGGTAAAGCGTACATATGCGTTGTTGCCCATTGCTACCAACCGTCGCGTGTGTTTCATTGGTTCGCATTCACGTATTCTAGCAAAAATTGAACTGCCTGAACCACCGAAACACTGGAATGTGAACCAATGAATCACGCGGGACAGTTGGCAGCAATGGGCAACAAAGCACATATACGCGTTCATACGAAGTACGTCGACGACGTATGTACAAGCTTAGGACACATTGTGGAGCCAGCCTAAAGGAATTAGAGTAAGCGAGACACTTGCATGTGGAAAACAAATGAAGGTTTTCCACATGCGAGTGTCTCGCTTACTCTAATTAATTTGCATTCACGCTTCTTAAGGAGAGAGAAAGACAGATAACCTAGGTTCCGCCGGACTTGTAGCAAACTTGTAGGTTGTAAGCACTTACTATTAAGTTAATGATAATAAAGATTCACATTTTCAGACTATATTAATTAATCAGATTATTTCTGCTATCTATTTCTAAGTCAAACTCCACTTTAAAAGAGAAAAAAAAGTTTTTCTGGAAAAAGTTACGAAAACATTTTTAGTGGTCGAACAGCGTGTGTTCTAATAGCCGGACAGTAGTATTTTAATGTATTACAAATTTCTATTTAAAGGAAACAGGCTCAATAATAAACTAATTTAAAATACTGAAAGTAAGAATGCTTGATCAAAAATGCGTTTTAAATCAAGTAATTGAAATTGTAGAAAAAATTGAACAAAAAATGTAAAATTGTATCTATTATAGGTTAGGGAGGTTAGAATTTCAAGGAAATTAATGATTATAAGAACACTCTTAAAAACGAACCTTCCTCACTGTTTAAAATATTATAAATAGTTTCATTTCAATTCATAATCAAAAATTCAATTATTTTTTTCCATCTACCGAAGTTTGACAACAAAATGGGATAAAAGTCAAATTGATGTATACAGGCATTACAGAGTGTCACCTATTCACTTTTTTTCACCTATTTTGAATTTTGTCACCTATTTTAAGAATTTGTCACCTTTTTCATCTATTTTGGGGATTGTCACCTTTTTTTTCGATTGAAAAAGTAAAGTTTTAGTCAAAATTACAACTTGTAATGCCTTAGAGTTAATTTGTGTTTGATGACTAAGTCTACTACCGCATTTGAGTAATCGCGCGCATAGTTTTCACTGTAGAGTTGTGCTACTGGACGCTCGCCACAGCTCTAGGTGCAAACTTTAAAAACATGTTACTTAATGTTCTGAAAATCGAAGATGTATTGTTTTGCGTGCTTTTTGACGATACAAGCAACGTTAAAACTAAAAAAGAAATGCAAATTAGGATTAGGTTTTGGTCACACACTGAAAATGTAATCATATGTCGACATCTAGAGACGTACCTAATAGGGTCTGCGGCTAGTCAAATTTTATTTGATCATTTACGAAAGGCATTAAATTCTAACGGTTTACCTCTAAAACGCGTATTAGCGTTAGGTTGTGATGCGCCAAACGTGAACAAGACTGTCTTTAATCTATTTCAGGAAAACTTGAAGAAATTAAAGTTGAAGCCTCTCATCGACATATGAACATATGAACAATGCTTTTTTAAAAGGTTGCGATTGTCTATCTTTAGACGGTTCTGATTTTATTGTCAAAGTGTTCTATTATTTTCGACACCAAGATGTTCGTTGGGAAATTTTTGAAGCAATTCAAAAAGAATGCTAAAAGAAAAGAAGAACAGCTTCCTGCGTTGGAACACTATTTTTTGAAATACATTTCAAAGAAGGAGACTTCATGTTTACAGAAGCAAAATTATCGTGATATCAAGACATATTTACTGAATAATCTTCTAAAAATTTCTTTGCAGTTTGCAGTATATTCCTCGAAAATTTTCAATACAAAGTTCACAATTTGTACTCACAGTTGAAAACGTTGATTTTGATTTTGCTTTCAAATATTATTAAGAAATCTGCTCTCTAAATCCAAATTAGTAGAAACTTTACTAATTCAATTGGTAGCATTGTATCTGACTGTTAAATTAGTAATTTTATCACTTTCTACTAAATGAAATGGTAAGATTTATGTTACTAAATGAATTAGTAAGGGTATTCTTCTAATCTGCTTAGTAGTAGCAACTTACTTATTCAATGAGTAGTAATGAATTGCTAAAGAAACATAATTTAATAACTTTTAAAATACATTCTGCTGTTTTTTGAGTTTTAATTAAGAAAGGTTCATGTTTTGTCAATACACCATATCTTTTTTCAATGCAGCCAGAATGTGAACTCGTGAAATTAGGTAGAATGACAATAGCTATTTTTTGTTCCCAAATTTGTCCGAAGTTTGTGAATAAGCGGATTCTAATGGCAAAAAGTGGGTTAGCAGGATAAATCATTTATCCTAGCTTCTCTAAAATGGGTAAGTTTTTGTTTAATAGTAGTAATTAGGTGAATAGTTTAAAGGGAACTGGGAAAGTGTCGTTGGAAAAAGTTAGGTTAACTAAAACTTATTTTCGGAAGAATAGAAGAAGGAATACTGTGTGCAGCAATTGGTTAAATTCATGAAAACCACTTAGATTTAGACACTATGGTGAAAGTGGAAGGTATGAAAAGCAAATATTCGCTTATTCGTATATTTTTTTCTGAAATTTGCAAGTAAGTCAAAAAGCTCATTTTCAAAAGTGCACTGGAGTTGTCCAAATGTCCGAATGTGAATCATTATTACATATTCCATTTACATGAATGATATAACTGCTTGTCGTCTTTGAACAATGAGTTTTTTCGAAGTCAGAACGGCTTTTGAATTTTTCATAATAAAGAGCAAATTAATCAAGTATGTCTCTAGCCTCGGATAATTCAGTCGGGAAATTCTAACTTTCTAAGTGCTGCCTTAAAAATGTTGCTTCAAGCAGGGTAAAAGTTGAATAATATAGTCTTATTCAAAACAACTTTTTTATTCGTACCAACAAGTGAATGTAAAATTATTTTTTTTGATAAAGTTTCTACCATCTATCGAAAATTGCCAATTTTTGCAAATAGTTAGTATTTTCCAGTCGACATGATTTTTTAAAACATAAAATTGATAGCAGACTATGTTCCATGAAAGTCGACGTACCATATAGTAATTAACTAATAGTTTGATAAAGGTTTTATTTTTTGATCTCTAACTTGCAGAAAACTCACTCAACATAAATTAGAAGATATGTAGATGGTTAAAATTAAAAAAAAATTAATTTACAACTTATAAGTCGAATTTATGGGTTAAAATTTTCATTTAATGGTTGTCACGAATAAACAGGTTGTTTTAAATCAGATTTTAAAGTATTTTTTTATTTTCTAAACTTACACTTTTGAGGTAGCCCCTATAATCACCAGATCTAGTTTTACTAAGGCAGAAAAATGATTATTTAACCTAAATTTTAAACAGAATCTAACACTTTTTTCGAACCACCTTACTGTTAAACTGCGGATACATTAAAATTAACGTATCTAGATACTTCAAAGTGCGAAAATTTTAATTTAGTTTATTTAATTTTTTCAATGAAAATTTAACTATTATGCTTTTGTTTGAAAATTGATCATTTTTAGTTTAAAATTCGAATATTAATCTTCATCATGGAGAATTCAACAGCTTGTTTGCAATTTTTTCTCTCCCTTGACTGAAAAATCTTTTCAAGTTGAAAATTGAACTCATGTTGAAAAGTTTTTTTTGTCGAATTCAACTGTTTCTGATTAAAAATTAATTTTTTTTTTATGTCAACGACTTACTACACTTTTCGTTCAGAATTCTTTTTTTTTTAATTACAAATTTAATTACTGAGTTGAAAAGTTCTTGGTTTAAAATTAATTTTTTGTTTGTTCATGATTCATTATTTTAATTCAAAATGTATCTCTTTGGTTGAAAAGTTAGCTATTTTCTTGAAAATTTGTTTTTACTTTAAGAGAAAATTAATTCGTTGCAAAAATGAAAATGTTATTATTCCAGTCGAATATTCCAACATTTGATTAAAAAAAGTCAATGGTTCACCATTTTAGTTGAAAATTCATCACTTTGGCTGAAAATTTGCTTTTTTCTTTGGTGGAAAATGTAAGTATTCCAGTGAAGTATTCATAATTTTATTCGCAATTTCATCTTTTTCATTGAAGATGACAAAAACTCGGTTCAAAGTTAAACTTTTGTTAAAAATTCATTTATTTCAGTAAAAGATTCATCATTTTAGTTCAAACAATTTTTTTCTGGAGAATTATTTGTGTTCAGATTTAACTATTCTATTTTAGGTCGAAAGCTGACCTTTTTTAGTTCAAAATTCAACTGTCAACTATCAAATAAAAATTTGTTTGAATTATTATTCAAATTCATAGACTTTAAAGACAAATTCAAGAAATGATTAATCATGTTTTTAGTATTATTTGAGTATTTAATTATTTAATGATGCTAATATATTTGAGAATATCTTGTAATATGATCTGTTGAAGATTTCTAAATTAAAAATATTAATTAAATCCACAGAAACTGACAAAAAAAATTTATAATAAACTCGCGAAACTGTGGACTTATTCCGAGTCGATTTATAAAAAAGAGCAATATTTGAATGGCTCCGTACTATAAAAAATTATACAAAAAAAAACTTGAGATATCTGGATAGAGCTTGAAATTGTCAGGGAATGTTTTTTCAGGTATGATTTCT
This sequence comes from Andricus quercusramuli, assembly GCA_932178445.1. Lineage (NCBI taxonomy): Eukaryota > Metazoa > Arthropoda > Insecta > Hymenoptera > Cynipidae > Andricus > Andricus quercusramuli. The sequence continues at coordinate 58,234 of CAKNXH010060135.1, forward strand.
TCATTTAGCTATACTGTAATAATAATATGTAATAAAAATGTTGTATTCTAGGATGCTAGTAACGTGTCTAAGGAAGTAGAGGGTATCCAGAATCAGCCAAAGACAAGCGTACAGCCGTACATTGTATGGTGTAAAGCTTACAAAGCTCTCCACCAAGCATTATATTATATTTTAATAGTTTTATCTGGCTAAAGGAGGGACAGTTACGACTTCAGAGTTGTTTTTGTCTTGTAAAACCTTTAAAGATTGATAATATTATAGTTTTAAATATTACAAAAACATGTTTTCAATTCGGATTGAACTAACTTGTTGTTTAATCGGACCTAATCTGACTTTAATAATTTATTAATATATTTCAATAATATTCCCTTCCTTGGAAAAACAGTTTTTAAATTTACTTGAGACTACCCTTTGAAATAGTAACCAACAATACATTTACCAATTAATTTAGTAGTATCATTACCAATCCTTTAGTAGATATAGTTACTAATTCATTTATTCAGTTATTCTTACTCATTGAATTAGTAGATTCTTACTAATTACCAGTAAAAGAACCGGCGCTATTTGAATTAGTAGAAAACTACTACCAATTAGTAGTTTTCTACTAATTCAGATTTAGAGAGTGCTTTGGAATCAATTTCATTTCATGCAGATAAAATTCTGGCGTTATTAGAGGACCCTAAGAACTTTTTAGATGTTCCTGAAATCAATATTGGAGAAAGAGCAAAGGAAACACTGGCAACTTTGCCTGAAGTCTCAAAACTAGTTTTTATGAATAAAGTCCAAAAGTTGTACGTGGCCTCTGTAAAACATATAGTAGGGTGCCTTGTACCAGAAAATATTAAGAATTCCGAAAGTGTAAGCTAAATTTCAAAAATTGCAAAATTATTACCATTGCAAAATATTGACAGTGACAAATTACAGTGTGAATGGAGGTTGCTGCAGCTAGATGAAAAGGTCAGATTTTTTCTTAATAAGGACGAACGAATCGACACCTATTGGAACCATATCTTCAGTCTTCAGAGGCTTGTAAATTGTCAAAGTTCTAAGTATCCAGAAATCAAACGAGTCATACAAAATGCTCTAGCTATCTCACATGGAAACGCCGAAGTCGAAAGAGGCTTTTCGATATCTTCTAAAATCCTAACTGAGGATAGAACCCGTGCAGAAATTTCCCCATCTTTACCTATTTGAAGTTGGGTTCTGAAGGGGCCCCTATCAGAATATCTAGACTAGAAAAAACTGATGGGGGCCCTATCAGGTTCTAGTGAAGAATTCCATGCTTCGTATAGGTATAGCGAATCTATCTGTATCTAGTGGGGCCCCGACCAGAAAATTCCTAAAATCTTATTCTTATTACCTAAAGTATTAACTTGTAGGGTTCTGGCGTTCTTAGTAAGTAGAAATAGTGTTTCTTCCTGTGCATGTGAACGCTTTTTTCCATAACACTTGATTTAGGGCATTATTGATAATTTGGTTCGGAATCAGGCACGTATGTGTCAGTTAAAGTTAAAGAGGTTATCCCTGGCGGACAGGCCGAACGCAAACATTACGCTACAGCGTAACGGTAAAGTAATGGTAAAGTAATGCTGAAGTAATATGGCATTATAATTAATAAAGGAAACAAAATTAATATGTAAATTGTTGCAATTATAATAAAACGTTAAAATTTACATTAAATGGTCATGCCGTAATTGCAACAAGTTGCTTTCTCAGCGTTAAAAAATAAAAAAACAAAGTGGCTGTCATTCAAGTCGGGTCCCTGCAGACTGGCAACCCACTTAAAGCCACGTTAGCGGGTTGCCAATATGCAGGGGCCCGACTGCAATGACGGTCACTATGTTTTTTTTATTTTTTAATGCTGCAAAAGCAACTTGTTGCAATTTCGGCATGACCGTTGAACGTAAATTTCAACGTTTTATTATAATTGCAACAGTTTACATATTAATTTTGTTTCCTTTATTAATTATAATACCATATTACTTTACCATTACTTTAGCATTACTTTACCGTTACGCTGTAGCGCAATGTTTGCGTTCGGCCGGTCCGCCAGGGAAGTCAAGTACAGCTGTTCAGTGCTTCGCCAGAGCTTTCAAGTTTTGTGTTTTTATTTCTTTATGTCATTTTTTTGTGTTTGACAATTATTCTTCTCCACGATGGAAGAGAAAAGGCGCCTGCAAGAGCAGAAACGATTTCGCAGTCAAAAGTTCCGCTTAATGCAAAAGGTCGAACAAGAATGCGATGAGAGTGTGGTTATGATTTTCGGAGCTGCTCGCTCCGACGATCACGTAGAAGGTAAATAATGTAATAATAATTGAATATATTGTATTTGTACGAATAATTTAACAGTAAATATAATCTAATAATAACACAAACTAAAAATATTATTCTCTTATATTATAATACAAAAAATGTCAAATAAGTAAATTTATAAAATTCGGGATAAGTATAAAAATGAAAATCAATCAATTATAATTCAGTAATTGGCATATTTTAGTGAACTATTATTATTTCAGCTGCTAATTCCAACACACGTAAAGATTCAATGGGCCAAAATATCGATGAGAAAGTCTTCCTCATGGAATTCAAAAATATTCTTCTCAACGCCAAAGACTGAGAAGGAAGATGGAATCTCCTAGCTGCTAACTTAAATCAAACACAGGGGCCTTGCAGGCGCCCCGTAGGAGCCCTTTTCTTAAATGGGGTTGTAGGCTGGCGACCCCCACTAGAACCCTACTAGAAAATCTAGTGGGGCCCCTATGGCCATAGCGTTACATTCTATATGGGGGCCCGACTAGTTTTCCTCACTAGCACCCGATTAGAGATAAGGAAAACTCGTCGGAGCCCCACTAGAGCCCTATCGAAATTTCTGCACGGGAAGTAAGATGACGGAAAGAACTCTCAAAGCCAAATTGTTTATCATGGATGGCTTAAAAAAGTATAACAAAGTGGTATATAAGGTATCCATAACAGATGATTTAATCAAGCTTGCACGAGGTTCCTATTCATCGTATCAAATGTATTTGGAGAAAGAAAAGTTTCGTGCTGAAAAAGTAACTGCAAAAAGAGCTGTGGATGCAGAAAACAAAGCCAAAGAAGAAGCGCAATTGAAGAATCTTCGAGAACAAAATCAGACTGTTAAGAATATAGAAAATGATCTAAAATCTGCAGAAAAGGTGTATAAAACTGCTAGGAGCGACGCTGAATCTATGCAGAATGCATTAAAAACGCAATAAAGAAACATACTGACGAGATAGTTATAAAAGAATTGTTTAATAGTTTGGATGAATTGCGTTTTAAAGAGAAAGAAATCAGAACGAAAGTAGATAAATTACAAGGCAAAATCAGACAAAAAAAATTCCGTTTTGATCGAGAGTGCGGTAAAAAAAAGACATATTGAAAATACTTTGACGTAGATTTATTCTTGTGTAAGTTATCCAGTCATGTGATATACACCAAAGCATTAAAAGAGTATACGAGAAAATAAGTATTATATTATTAGTTTGACTAATAAAAGTATTAATGAGCATCAAAGTACAAAGTCTGACTTCATAGATAGTTTGGTAACGAGAAGACGTATAATTGAGAATACATTAGCGAAGATGTATTATTTGTCAACGCATGTAACAATATAATGTCTTCACCAAATTATAAACGTAATTGTATAAGAGAATGTTTGTTTGTTATATTTAAAAAAATTTGTATCACCTATTTGTCACCTATTTTCGAAAAAAGTCACCTATTCACCTTTCTTGACAACAATAGGTATTGTGATGAATGTGTATATCTAAGTCGAGGTTTATAGACCGGCTACGATTTCAAGATAATGTTTACATTTTTATAATATCAAATACACAAACAAGTTTTGAAATAATAACTTTATCTAAAAACAAGTAACTGATAAATTTTATTTCCAAAAATGTATGACTACGTTTTACTTATCTCTTGATCTTAATCGTCCGACTTTAAAAGCACTGCCAAAATGACGTTCGCGCTAGAGGTACGACAGCCTGTCCGATCTCTGGGTAAATAAAAAAATTCTGCATCTAAGTTCGGACAGATTAAAAATCTCTAAATATACAATACATAAACTGAATTTGTCAAGGATTTCGAAAACCTCATGTCTCTCACGTTTGGAAAATGCAGCTATTACAGTCAAAACTTAACTAATGTAAGTTATAACTTAAAAATAAAAATGTTCTATTTTCTGGCACAGGAAACAGCACACATACCAAAAATGGCGACAAAGGTTGATCGGCTTACTAAACATTTTCATTGCCGTAAAATAAACAGAAATTTACACAATTGTTACCCCTTCCTTGTTACACTGTTAAAAATAATATTAAATTTAATATACTCATGTATATTAGAATTAATATATCAATCATATGAAATCGCCATTAAGAGCGTGTATATTGAATTTCATATACATTCATGTTAATCACTTACAAGAAAAATCAGATAATTCCATTTTACACAAATTCAAAATAAGTTCAACATGAATTTTCGACTCTAAATAATAAAACATGATACCTTCTTCCAGTTAATCAAAAATATGACTGGATTTTAAGTCGGAAAGATCAATTAAGCAAACAAATAACAGATCTAACCTAGAATCAACTGTACTAGCATTAAATTTATACTATTTAGACTGGATTTTGAAAAAAGTTCCACCCGTACGTCGCACTTTCAATATAAATAACAATTCAGTCGACAAATTCTAGATTATTAGTTTAATTTCGAATATTTGACAAGATTTAAAGAAATGAGAGCACTTTGAGTTTTCATGCACACTGCTATACCGACCTGTATATTAAATTTAATACACATGTATATTAAATTCACTAGACCCATGTATGTTACATTTCAGTAGCAGTAGTGCATATTTGCTTCACACACATGTATATTAAATCTCATACAGATTTTTCTAACAGTGTATACTAGAAAGCAGGGTATACCGTAAAGGGCAGTCCTACCTCAGTCGGGCATTTGTAAATTGAAATGGGCAGTTTGGGTAAATTGAAATGCAAACATCTATTTACTTTTTATAATTATAGTTTATTACACTATTCTTACTATAAAATACACGAGACTGCCCGACCACTGACACGTGACCGGAGACTTGTACGTTTACCTAGCATTTGAAAAATTAAAAATATAAAAAAAAAACGAAAATTTTTGAAGCCAAACAGCGCACAAAATAAAAAAAAGGCGAGAGAAGAAAAACGTTGTTTTTTGAAAGCCCTACAAGATTATCATAACTTTTCGAATTTTCGTGAAAAATCGAAAATTCAAATTTTGATCGAAAAAAAAAATAATGAAAAATAAAAAATTTCATTTTGCGGTCTAACAATGGAAGATACAAAAAAAGATGAGGAGACAAAAATTGTGCACCCAAAAAGGATATACGATTTTCTTATTAACAACTTTTTGATAGGGCGCTTAGTTCTTGTTTTATTTTTAAAAAACAACATAAACAATTTTTTAAATTAAATTTTTGGACAAACGACACAAGCTACAAAAAAAAATAATTAAGCAAAAGATATTCACGCAAAAAAGAGCTACAAATTTATTATTAATCATTTTTTGATGATAATATTTTTTTTTAACGAGACAAAGTTCGAAAAAAATTAATAGACAGAAGTTGTTCACCCAGAAAGAACCTATACATTTGTTATTAATAATAATTGTTAGATAGGATGAGTAGACTTTCTTTTAATCGTAAAAGATACGATTAAAAATATAAATAAAATAAACTTTTGGAAAAACGGCGCAAGGAACGAAAAAAAAATGAAAAGACAAAACTTTTTCAACCAAAAAAGATCTAAAAATTTGTTATAAACTGTTGTTATAGAAATATGTTTAAAATAAAAAATTAACTTTTTGAAAAAAACGACTCAAGTTGCAAAAAAAGTTTTGGAAACAAAACTGTATTTTTTTATAGGATGCGCGCTTTTTCTTATTACAAAAACAAGACAATGAAAATACACATGTTTCAATACCAATGCATATTATAAATTGTAATAATATAAATTTATTGACATCATACATTTTTCAATGTAGCTGAGAATAAAATGTAATCAAAATAAGAAACAAATATTAAAGTATTCATAATAAATAAAATTTGAACTTTATTTTGCAATATCTGAATAAGATAAGCAATCCCAGGCCGAGGTACAGAAATAAATGTAATATACATTTGATATAGTAGTGTTGAATATAATGTAGAAAAGTTCTCATTTTGGACAAAATCTTTGTTGATGCTTTGACCTATAATTTGAAAAGGTCTGCGCACAAATGTGGGGAAAATACAAAAACCCAACGCGAAACGCGAGAAACAATATTCGCGCCCCAGGCTCCCTGAAACTTGCGAACCGCGCGTTCAGCGTGCGATGAGAATTATATGTGACGTGCGCCGAAGAAAGGGGGCTTATCTCAAAAAATCGAAATCGAGGTTTTTACACCTTTCGATAGTTTTTGAGTTGCTCTTTTTAATGAAACCATCGAAAAAAAATTTCCGAGCGTTATTATTGCTAATAATTGAGTTGATAGGTACCCGAGAAATCGTGCTTTCGCTCGAGAGCCCGAGATCCCGTGAAACACCTCCCACCACTCACCACTACATCTCCGCGTCTCATCTATACCCCGTCCGTGAGCAGCGCCGCCAAATGCGTGAGAATGTAGTGGCAAGTGGAGACGGTAAATTTCCTTAGTCTTCCCTCTCTCCTAAAAGTCGCGTCTATCGGGTTGACTTCGACCGCTCGTCCTGAAAAATCTTGCTTTACAGAGTAAGCCCCCTTTCTTCGGCGCACGTCACATATATATTTTTTTAACAAGCCGTATTAATGCAGAACACTTGTCTGAAAAATCTTTGACAACTTCATTATTACTCGAATGTCTCATTTTCCGACTTATCAGGTGTTTTTTATAAACCAAAAAGGAGATCTTAGAGGCGTTGAAATAGAAAAATTAGGTAATTAGGAATTCGTATCTGCTAAAAGTATCCAAAAAGAGAGTCAACTTTTTATTTTATCCTAATTTTTAACGTAAATATACCAGTAATCGCATGGTCCCAATAATCGTAAAATTTAGTTATAATTTGAATATATTGTTTTTAAACAAGTTAAAAGTAACATATAATGATAAGCCATTTCTTTTTAGCATTTTATATAGTATCAAGCGGAATTTCATTTAATTTAGATTAGATGAAAACATGAAAATGGGCGTCACGTTTATCGGGACTACACTCTAAGAAAAAGTCTTTTAACAGTAAAATTACGTTCCCCCGTGCAGAAATTGCCCAATTTGGTCCCGATTTCCGATGTGGCCCCGATCGGGTTTGCCACATTGTGGCTTTCGCATGGCTACTCCTGTGGCTCGGTTCGGAACCATGTATCGAGAAAATACCAGCTGGAAACTGCAGCGCCATCTGCTGCGCTGACCGCCCGATATCCGATGTTTCATTTTATATTTCATACAATACGGCTCGGGTTTAAGTGTGATGTGATTTCAAAAATAATAAAAATATTATTTATTTTGGCATAATGCCAAAAACAAAAAGTACCCTACGGGTACGGAAACATAGGACAATTGCTGACATTCTCTACTTGCGCAATGAAGATGAAGGTAAGTAGATTTATTATAATCGGTCAAGCAAACTTAACCTCAAAATAAATTAAAAATAATAAGTTAAGAAAACTGTATAAACATTAACTTAAACGTAGCAACGTTTGCAGAGGTTATGTTTGTGCGTCTACTTGGCTTTATTGTCTTACGTGTTTTTTCTCGATGATCGTCAGAATGTTTCTCTCTTTCAAATTTCCGACAGTGCAATCGAGAAAGTTCACTCAATTTGAACAAATTTTTGGTTTGCTTGCTGCACAAATAACGCTTGGACATTTAACCGATCCATCATTCTTCAGTATGCTATTATTGTGATAATTGAGACAATTTCTATCTACAACATTAGTGTATTGCAAAGGTACGGATAGTTGCTTTAGAATTTTCAGTGTCATAACCTCACTTTGCTAGTCTTTGTTGCATGAACAGGATTACAAAATGCTGAACACTTGTTTAATTTATATTAAGTTGGACTGAAAAATATGAAAAATGTTCTGTTTTAATTTTCTAATATTTTCTAATGAAGTATAAAGTTCTCAATTTATTGTTTATTTATTACTGCAAGAAAATTTAAATAATAGTATGGCTAAACATAAAATAATAAAAGGGCGCTGCTCTGGGCCAGATCCGACCGTCCTTATGGATGCCCAGTCTGGCCCTGATCAGGCTAGGCGTTTCATTTCGAATCTGGCGCTGGAAGGATTGCCCGACTGGGCCCACATTCTGCCACATCTGGGCCCGACCCGCGCCACGCCGAAATTTATGCACGCTTTCAGAATGCATCCTTTGAAATTGAGCAGATTTCTTTTGTCCATCAATAAAATCGTTTCACTGTTCAAAGACTTATCCATTAAATGCAAAACGGAAGTAGTTTTACTGATGAACGATTTCTTTTGACTTTGAAAAGAATTCCTTTAACTATTAAAGGATTTCATCTGTTGGCTAGCAGAGTATATGCGCCTGCGCATGAGTGATTTTTTTACTGCACGATTTATTAATTAATTGATAAAGTGAGTAAAAATAGGTGCGAAGTGAGGTGGAAAATGAATTTCTTCAAAAAAGTAGGAATCCCAGAATGTGACGCGAAAACTTTGGAAGGCACGTGTACTGAAAGAACAGTTTTTGATCCGCATAACCTCACTTTATATTGACTTTTACGCTTTTGACAATCGAAGTATAAACTTTTTTTAATGCTTTTGTCAATCAAAAGTTCGTAAGACGTTCTTTGTGAAATGATCTTTTATAGCGTCGATTTTATACCGATTTTATAATAACATTGATTTTATATTTACATTCACCAAAGTTCGGCTTTTGTACATTTCTTGCACGTAATATCATGCAATAAGTTTTCTTTTAACGTTTAAATTATTCTTTCTCTTGTTCGACAATAGATTTCACTTCAAGATCAAAGGAAATTCTTTCACAGTTAAAGGATAGCATTTGTAACGACAATCCTTTAACTATGAAAGGATTTCCTCTCATTCCAATTTTGAATAGAAAATCCTTTAATAGTGAAAGGAATATTTTGACAGTTAACAGTCTGTTTTTAGAGTATAATGTTACGATTACTGTGACGTTTACTTATTTATACATTTTCAATATTAAATCATACATTTGCAAAAAATTGTCTTTAATCCTGAAAATTAAATGAAAAACTAATCACGTTTCAGGCATACGTTAAAATTTCACCCATTTTTCCTCAAGTTTCACTATAATCATTTTAGTCAGGCCATTACAAATTTGCAGGTGTGCAATGAAAAAAGTACCAAAAACATCTTTCATACAGTTGGATCACAGGTCACACAAAATAAATCCTTTTGATTCATTTTTTATCAGAATGAACTAATCAGGTTATTTTCGCTTGCTACATATTTCCATTATTGAAAAGACTTGAGTTCGACGATTTGATATACATATAAAAAATATGGAAAATTACAATCCTCAATAAAGATAATATAGTATACTCTAGAGTCTACATGTTCGGAACATTGATGTAAAATCAGTTCATTTTCAGGCTAAAAATTAAAGAAAAAACAAAATAGAATCATGAAGATATTTTTACTTTCGTTTAAGTCAATTATATAAGAAAAAAAGGATTGGAGGCGCCGGGTATCGATCCCGGTACCTCTCGCATGCTAAGCGAGCGCTCTACCATCTGAGCTACGCCCCCT
>CAKNXH010060135.1:68034-99794 GCA_932178445.1 Andricus quercusramuli
GCATGCTAAGCGAGCGCTCTACCATCTGAGCTACGCCCCCTGTGATTTAAATTGTTAAAATAAGATTCAAGTTGCAAGAAAGTGAACTACTTTCGATGCAAGGAGTAAAAAAAAAATTTGGGAGGTGTGGGACTTGATTCTTGTACCTTTCACGTGCGTAACGAGCATTCCGCGCTGAGGTAAGTGTTCGCCTCAGAATCTGGAACACTTAATCTCATATGGACCGGTTTTGAATATATATTCCATAATATTTCAACTCTACTAAAAAATCTTTTGTCTGTTATATTGGTCAATAATCTGTATTTTCAATTTCATCGAAGACGCAAGTTAATTAGGACAAAAGTACTTAATAAATTCTGCATTGCTTTCACCATAATAAATACAATATATTACAAAATAGCACTTTAGAATCGATACATGTATAGATATTTATATTCTTCACCGACTGAAAGGAATGTTTACTCTTCTGCAAGTAAATGAAATGACGTTACTCCAAATTATTTTGGTTTATTAGTTCACTGGACTAAACTTACCCGGATATACTGTGGCAAGTCCAGTCTACTAACAACTTATTCATAAGAATTCATTTGATGTTCGTATCAAATTTCTCTATTAAGAAAAAGTAAAAAAAATTACTAAACGATAAGAAACTTGATTTTTAGAAACATTTAGATGGTAAAAAAATAAAAAAAACTAGATGTACCCTTTTAGGGAAAAAGTTAATTCTTGATCTGAAAGAGTCAATCTAAAAATATACATATTTTTTGTATTTTTGTCATTTTGTTTGAAATTCCGAAAGAGTATTGGAAAATTTCCCACAAATAATATTTTAATAATCCGATTAGTATGTCGGTTAGATTGCAGAAAAGGGGCGTCACCTCTGTTTTGCCTGGAAATTTTTTTTTCCAGCAACAAACTATTGGAATGTGTAATTGCACGACAAATGCAGCGATTTGATCAGGAAAACGTTTAAAATTATTGTTACTTTTGTTATTACGATGTCTCAAATATGGGTCTGTCACGATATCGCAATTATCATATTTAACTCACAGTTTAGGTGCTTTTAAAAATCCGTACGGCCAGAAACACTTTCAATAAATTGAAATCGAATTGTTTTTTAATTAATCAAAATGTATTCAGATATTTTGTTATGTCGACAAAAAAAAGGACAGTTTCACCCACAGAGAGACAAGAGGAGACGGGACGTTGGAAAGGGGTAGGAGTTTAATCAACATTATTTTTGTGACCATTACATATCTATTCTTTATTTTTGTGACGTACATATATCGATTGCCATCGATAGCCAAGGGCGTCCTTTCATCTCAACTGATAGCTAATGTGCGTGAAACACTTCTTCTTTGTCGATATAATAGCTTATGCCGACATAAAAAAATATCAGAATCCATTTTGATTTATTAAAAAAACCCATTCAATTTTAATTATTTATAGTGTTTTGGCTGTACGGATGTTTAAAATCACCTAAACGGTGAGTTTAATATGATAATTCCGATATTGTGACAGACCCATATTTGAGACATCGTAGTGACAAAAGTAACAATAATTTAAAAACTGTCATTTTGTGAGAAATTTTTAAATAACAAAATTAAATTTCTTTCATTCTGAATAACAGTATTTATCATTGATTTTTATATTTTGCATGATATATTTTGCAATAATTTTTTCATACCGTACTTGTAAGAGAGAATAGAGATAAATGTATTTGCATCACACATAAGAGAATGCTTTATTGCATGAAACGCCCTTAGGACATTTACTTTAAAATTTGAATGTAGATGACTTTTATTTGTCCGCTTGAATGATTTATAAATATTTATTATCGGGGGCGTAGCTCAGATGGTAGAGCGCTCGCTTAGCATGCGAGAGGTACCGGGATCGATACCCGGCGCCTCCAAACATTTTTTTTTCATTTCCAAAAATTATATAAACATTTTAAACTTTGATCCATTCTTCCCTAATTTTTTTTAGAAGTCCTCAAGTAAAAGAATACTTCTAACGTCAAAGGCCTAACAGTTTCTATTGCAGAAAAAATAGCAGAACATTTATTTCCTGTATTTCAATTTTTATACGGGTTTTGACAAAGTTGCGACTATCTGTGTTTTTTTCCAGTGATTTAAACGCGGACTTATATGGTAAAGGCACACCAATCATTGCGGGGACGTTCCTATTATCGATTTCGAAGATTAAATTCTTTCTATTTTCTTCAATGAGCTTAATTGAGACGTACTTAATGCCTTTTACTATAGGAAAAAAGCAAGGAGACCACCCTTCAGCAGATAATCATCAATTTAACATACTAATGTATGTAAAATAATTCCTTTAATTTAATTAATAGTTAAGACATTATATGCAGGTGTTAATACATTATAATTAATTATATTTTATGTATATTTGTGCATTTAATTATTCATTATCTAATATCTACTATAGGTTCATTATCTACTGTAGTGTAGTCTCCCTTATTAAAGTAATAGATTAAGAGAAATCTATTATTTACTCTACAAATAGAAGACGAATAAGAAAGATCTTATTTCAATTCTTCCGAAGAGAAAAAAGCTGTCATATTTTAATTGACTGTCTCGATAAAAATTAATATGTGTCGATTAAAAATAAAGTTTTTTTTGAAAATTCACATTTTTGGGTTCAAAATTCAACTGTTTTGTAGAAAGTTTGTATTTTCGGCTCGATAATTCATTAATTTGGCTGATTCTCAACTATTACGCGAAAGTTGAACTACTTTGTTAAAAATTTATCTCAGAAAAAACTGGGGTTTCTATTAGAACCAATTTTTGGTTCCAAAGGAGCTGCAACAAAAAGGAACCTCTCTTGCTGAAAAGGAACCCAAAATGATAAATGGTTTCTAAATGAACCCAAGTGTGGATTCAAACGGTTCTAATAGAGCCTTTTTCTCACTTCTGCCTTGACTCACTTCAAAGATTGCACAAGTTAATGATGCACATTATGCTTTATAATTGAAATTAAATAATATTGCACTGGAAAAAATTTAATGAAGAAACTAAAATCATAGACATTAGTCATTCTTGAAAGGAAGATATCGCACATGAAATGTGACAGTTTTTAAGGTTATGTTGCAAATCTGAAGTTTTCCACTGCGCATGCCCAGAAAGCGCGGGACTATTCAAAATGATATAATATACACTTGCAATATTAGGTTAATATAAAATTTTTTCAAGAAGCTAGGTATTTCTATAATTCAATTTAATTTGTTTTAAATAAGAATAAACCAATTTTGTTAACATTTATCTGTTTGACTGTTCATAGTATTTATTGATTTCAAATAGGCTCGCGCTTCTCGGCACATGCGCAGTTAAAACGTCGGCAACGGCCGATGGCCATCTATCGGATAAGAACAAACTAAAAAGGAACTCTAAATAAGAGTTCCTTTAGAGCCTAAGTTCTAAATGATCCCAAATTTCACTTGAGCCGCAGCATTACTGATCCCTCAGTTTTTTCTGTGATCCTTTTCAGTTGAAGATATGTCATTTTAGTTAAGGTAGTTTCCGAGTCTCACACTCGTACAAATATTGGAGTCCCGTGGGGCACCTGTCGTTGTATGCTGTATTGAAAAAATTGAATGGTCCCGCATACTCAATATTTTATTGCGCTCCTGGCTTAGAATTCGTAGTGTGTGTGTATACGTATAGTCACCAATCCTTTGTCAGCGGCAGATTCGTAGATCGTGAAACGTCGAAATTTAAAACTAACCATCGCTGACCAACTGTGTGTAAACGTGTGTATGAGTGTATCAAGATCATGCAGCAAGCAAGCAGGAGAGGGGGGACAGTGTTGCCGGATTGCGAATCGTTGACGTTCATGCGTTTGAAAGTAATTAAAATTTCAATGTTTTTCATTCGATTATTTAGAAAAGTACGTGGTGAAGGGATTTTATTATTTTTCTGACATATTTGTATTATCAAGCAGCACAAGTAGACATATTCTTTTAATTTCTCTACCAGAGCATTTTATTACTACAAATTAAAATATGGAGAGTGCTTGTGCATGTCCCATGCATGCTGTGTTAAAGCAGTCATCTTCAACATTAATTATCTTGACATCAGTGTGGTAGAAAAATGTGAAATTAATTTAGCATGTAAAAAAACATTCTACTTGCAATAAAAGCTCAACTTTAAACAATTCTACCAGAGATTGGTTTTTTCGGAAACCACCTTAAAACTTCATTTCTTTTGCTGAAAATTTAACAATTTTCCTGACGATTTTTTTTTCTGAGTTAAAAATTCATTTCTTTAACTGAAAATTTAACCATTCCATCTCTTGTAAAAAATGTATCTTATTTAGTTTGAAATTCAATTATTTGGTTAAAAATTCATTTATTTGGTTAAAAATGTGACTTTCTGAGGTAGAAAATAAATCCTATTGTTTTCAAATTTAACTATTTGGTTGAATATTTATGCATATTGTTGAAAATTCGTATTTTTTGGTAGCAAATACATTTATGGGTTAAAATGCAACTGTTTCTTTGAAAATCTGCTTTAGTTGAGCATTCAAGTATTTTGTTGAAAATTCCTATTTTTTGGTTATACTCAACTGTTTGTGATTAAAAATGAAAAGATTCTTTGGTGAAAATATCAACTATTACATTTTTTGATGAAAATTCATCTCTTTGGTTGAAAATTCAACTGGTTGTTTGAAAATTAACTTTTTTTTTTAATTCATATGTTTTGTAGAAAATTTGTCTTTTTGGCTTTAAAATTCAATAACTTGGTGAAAAATTTAACTATTTAGTAGACAATTCAACTGTTTTGTAGAGAATTCGTTTATTGAAATTAAAATTTAACTATTACTATTTATGAGAAAATGTATGTCATTTTTTGAAAATTACACTATTTAGTTAAAAATGTATGTATTTTGTTGAGAATTCGTCATCTTTTGTGGAAGATAATCTTCTTGGTTGAAAACTCAACTATTTTGTGCAAAATTGTTGGGTGAGCTGGAAAGGAGTTACATGGGGGAGGATGGTGGAAAAAACTTTCATTAATCATGCCACTACATTCTCGTCTGGTCGGCCGTACGAATACACGGAAAAAGTGGATATTTACATTTACTTTTATGTATTGTTGACTTGAAGTTTACTTGTACGCATTATACAAGAAACAATTCAAATAGTTTTTGATACTGAATGAGATAGTGATATCAAAATATACAAAAACCTATAGTCAGCATTACTACTTCAAATTGTAAAAAGAAATATTAGTAGAACAAGCAGCTTCGATAACTATTTCAAATAGTATAGTCGAACATGTAAACTGTCTGAATAACTAATTTTCCTAGTAAGCAAAGAATTGTGAGTTTGACTTTTGCAAGTGAGTTCGATCTCCTTCTTCGCAAGCACTGCGCGAGATTATTAGCCTTACTATTTGGAATTGTAAGCAAGCTCAGTGGTCCGTTTGAAATTAAATAACAAGGACGACTTATAATTTGCTTATCAGTAAAACAACAGATTTTCGCTTCTCAATGCCCATTGACAGTTTACACAATGAAATAAATTGTGTGAAACTATTTTATAAAGTTTTCTCTTTTATCACAATATTAGTTGAGATCATTATTATAAATAGAGTGAATAACTCTTCTTTATTCTTCAATACTGTTTTTTTGTTTCTGAAGAATTATATTTAAAAAATACTTTTTTACATTATTTCTACTATGGAATTTTCTGATTATGATATTCCTAATTTCTTATAACACAAAACATGATTGGGATCTTACTTGATTAAGACACCCAGGTTCAAATATTATATTATTTGGAAGAATTTTGTTTAGTGGAATAACACATTATTTTGGACATATCATTTTTTGAAACAATAATTAACAAATAAGTTGTAATACAATTTTAGATGAAATCGATTTCCAATTTTAACATAGTATTAATTTTTTCAACCTTTTCTCATTGATATTTGTAGAAATCACTATCATTTAATGAAAAAAATATATTTTCTCATATTTTCAGACTTTTAACAACAATAAAATCTACCATACTACTATGATATCGCAATCTTTAATTTTTAATTACTCGGAACCGAAAATTTTTTTTTTGCACTAAACAATTTTTATTCTGATTCAGCATACTCATATCTCATGAAAAAAAATTTTATTTTCAAAAAAATTTAAATTTGAATCACTATTCAACGTTTGTCTGATGTTAAAATAGTGATTTCGATTTTGCATTTGATATATTATTACGATGTTTAAACTATTTTTTATTTATACATATATCAGTACTGTAAATGAATGTTGCGTTTTAAATGAAGTGAGATGATAATAAAATCAAATAAAAAATTCCAAGAATTTCATTCGAATACATTTTTCCAAGTCTTAATTTTCAATAATACAAAATATGTACTTTTTACAAATTGTAATTTTACTAATTTTATAATATATAAATTACTAATAATATATTGACTGTGTGAGTTAGAACTTCTAAGCAAAATATTTTTCCCAATCTCTTTACAAAATATTAGATATCATACGTAAGAGATTGATTAAAATAATGCTAAGTAATAGAAAAATCTAAGCGGTTCCGTAGCTCGCCTGACTAACGCGTGCGCTAGATTTAGGTTTTAGGACTGGTTTTAGGTAGTTAGGAAGGGTTCGTCGATTCCCCAGGGGCAGGCGATTTTTCAAAGCGTTTGAGCGTGCGATCATATGTGTAAGCCTCTGTGCGTGCAATTGTGTAAGAATAATCGTAAATTAAGTGCAGTAATTATATATAAAATAATTTTTTCCTTTTCAAATCGATCGATATTCTACATCATTTTTGTTTAATTTATAAATCGTGTACAGAATGCGTGCAGTGCATATATACATACACTGTTAGAAAAATCTGTATGAGATTTAATATACATGTATGTGAAGCAAATATGCACTACCGCTACTGAAATGTAACATACATGGGTGTAGTGAATTTAATATACATGTGCATTAAATTTAATATACAGGTCGGTATAGCGCAGTGTGCATGAAAACTCAAAGTGCTTTCATTTCTTTAAATCTTGTCAAATATTCGCAATTAAATTAATAATCTCGAATTCGTCGACTGAATTGTTATTTATAATGAAAGTGCGATGTACGGGTGGAACTTTTTCCAAAATCCAGTCTAAATAGTAGAAATTTAATGCTAGTACAGTTGATTGTAGGTTAGGTCTGTTATTTGTTTGCTTAATTGATCTTTTCGACTTAAAATCCAGTCATATTTTTGATTAACTGGAAGAAGGTATCATGTTTTATTATTTAGAGTCGAAAGTTCATGTTGAACTTATTTTGAATTTGTGTAAAATGGAATTATCTGATTTTTCTTGTAAGTGATTAACATGAATGTATAGACGGAAAAAAATAATCGCTTAAATTTTAAGTGACTATTTTATAACTGCTGGATAGAGAGAAAAATCTGGTGAGATTTCAGGGAATTTTATTAAATAGTAGAAGAAAAGTCAATTCATTTTTAGAAACAGAGTCACTGGAAAAAGTCTAGTAATTCTTATGAAAAAGCATTTCAAAAACCAAGCGATCCTTTCTGATAAATAATAAACATTTCTCTAGAGTTTAGGTGACAGTCAAATAATTCTAAAGGAATGGGATTCAAGAAAATAGTTTATTAATTATATTGAAGAGTGTGTTAGATTTTATTTGATGGTAAACGACTTTTTATATAACTTGTGAAAAAGAATTTAAGAAATGAGTAATCGAGAATTCAGAATACGAGCTTATAGAATTCCGTTGGCCAGTCACTGAAAACTGTAATATGCGCAGTGGACGTTTTTCCGTAGCACCGCGCACGTTGCCTGTTTTGCCCGTCGTGCGTTTGTTTGTATGCTTGCGAGCGCTTGTTACTTGTTAGCCATCTTGTGATGTGAAGTTATATATGTATGTTATTAATTATAATAATTTGTATTGTAAACGACAGGGGATTTATTTTCTAATCACGATTGTTTTTTAATTCTTAGTTTTCATAGAAAGAGTTATTTGATTACGTTAAAGGAAACTTCATATTATATTGCATGATATGAGATTCAACGAGATCATTTAAAAGTCTTTAACTAGACTTCGATTCCAATTGAAATTTTAGAGGTCATTCGCTTCCAATTTTGAATATTTTTTAATTGTAATGACTTAATTGTCGAATCGGGGCACACTTTAAAGTACTTTTCGAAATTTTTTACTCTAAAATATTGAAATTTAAGAAATTAAATTCAAAGTGAGTAAAAATTTAAATTCCAGTTTAATATCCGAAATTCAAATTTGATCGTGGGATTCTTGCTTTTCTTAATTTCCAAGAATTTCGTAACTAAAACATTGAACCCTTTTCTTGATCGTTATCCTTTTTAATTAAATATAAGTGATATCTGTGAATCTTGAATCATAAGAATATGTCGTTGATATTATTCAACAATTTTTCGTTTCTAACTTGTAGTTTTTTATTTGTATTTTCTAAATGAAGTCGAAATATTTAAAAAAAATTCATTAATTAAAAAAACTGGCCGGGACTTAAAATGGTTCACTTTTTAGCAATTACCCATATAATTATATAATTATTCTTTATTATTTAAATAATGAAAAAAATATGTGGCAGCATAGAAAAAGATTACGAGGTTTAAAAAGTGTTTAAAAACACCAGTATTACAATTTTTTACAATTAAAAAAAATGGTATGCCTATTTGAAGCAAGATATTTAGATAAAAGGAATTGAAAAACAACATTTTAGAAAAGTTAATTGAGAACGAAATTTCAGTACAAACAGACCTTCCAGCTGCCTCTATTCGTACCGAAAAAATCCGGCTATTTTCTCCGACACACAGTGGGATAAAATCAAAAAACGAGGTTCAAAATAACTTGTAGCTGGCAATTCTTCACCGATTTTTGATTTTTTTGTTAGAAAAATTCAGCATCAAATTTTGAAGAGATTTATGTGGCCTGATTTTTGAATTTTTTTAAAAACTTTTATATCAATGCAAAGTGTGAAGAAAAAGTCGATATTTTCGTTTTTTTTGTTATCTTCGTTAAATATATTTTTCTATAGTCAGCATTGCCAGACTTTATGCGCGGGCGTAGTTGAAAGCAAAAAAAAATGATGACATTGTTAAGTTAATTGTTATAAACAAATTAACTTAACAAATAGTCTACACTATGGATTCTTCGTTTGCAAAGTAAATTTTTGCGTTAACATTACTTGCCTTTATCGAAAAAGTAATACCCGATCATAAAAGTTTGGCATGTGATATTTTTTATCAATTTTATAAATAAATGATATAAACAAATGCCTAGTGTGGACAATTAAAGGCAGAAATAAATCTTATTTTCTCTTAATTTTTCTCAAACATTATCGCCAGTGATGTTTAATGATGGACAATTATCTATCTATATTTTTATTATTTTTATAAACAAATTATATAAACAAATGCCTAGTGTGGACATTTAAAGGCAGAAAGAAATCGTTTTTGCTCTTAATTTTTCTCAAATTATATTGCCAGTGATATTTAATGATGGAAAATCATCATCCGATATTTGGTATTATTTTTATAAACAAATTATATAAATAAATGCCCAGTGTGGACATATAAAGGCAGAAAGAAATCCTTTTTTCTCATAATTTCCCTCAGCAGTGATGTTCAATTTTGGGAAATTATCTTTCAATACTTTTTATTAACTTTATAAACAATTTATATAAACAAATGCCCAGTGTGGACATTTAAAGGCAGAAAGAATTTTTTTTCCTAATTTTCCTTAAATGATGTCGCCAGTGAGGTTTAAAGATGGAAAATTATCATCCAATATTTTTTATTGATTTTGTGAACAAATTATATAAACAAATGCCCTTTTGTGGATTTTTGAAGGCAGAAAAAATTTGTTTTTGCAACTAGCCTCAAAGTATGCAGCCAGTGATGTAATTGTTTGGTAATTGTTTCTTTCAATTTTCGTAGTGTAGTTTTCTTAGGAATTGTTAAAGATAAGAATTGGTACAAAAACAATAAACATACACTTGCTGTGTTTAATAATCCTTTGCCAATTTCTTAAGATTCCATTGATTAGTCGCGATCAAGTTTTAATTCTTAAGTCTTTAATCTGAAATAAGGAGCTCGAGAGCTTCAGGATCTAGAATACTATCAGAATTCTTCCAGTCTATTGTGGCCACGCTGGTCATTTGTTTGTAAAATAATTAAAAAATATCGGATGATAATTTTCCATCACTAAACATCACTGGTGTCATAATTTAAGGAAATTTAAGAAAAAAAGCGATTTCTTTCGGCCTTTAAATGTCCACACTGGCATTTGTTTATATAATTTGTTTATGAAATTAATAAGAAATATCGGATGATAATTTTCCATCACTAAACATCACTGGCGATATAATTTGAGAAAAATTAAGAGAAAAAACGATTCCTTTCTGCCTTTAATTGTCCACACTAGGCATTTGTTTATATAATTTGTTTATAAAGTTGATGAAAAATATCAGATGTCAAATTTTCATGATCGGGTATTATTTTTTCGATAAAATCAAGTAATTTCAACGCAAAAATTGACTTTGCAAACGAAGAATCCATAATGTAGACTATTAAGTTAATTTGTTTATAACAATTAACTTGACAATGTCATAATTTCTTTTTGCTTTCAATTACGCTCGTGCATGAAGTCTGGCAATGCTGATCATAGAAAATTTTTGTAACGAAGGTAAACATAAAAAACGAAAAAATCGACTTTTTTCACTCTTTGCATTAATATAAAAGTTTGAACAAAAAAAAATTAAAAAATTAGGCCACATATATCTCTTCAAAATGTAATGCTGAATTCTTCTAAAAAAATCCAAAATCGGTTAAGCATTGCCAGCTACAAATTATTTTGAACCTCGGTTTTTGATTTCATCCCACTGCGCGACATTTCGGTACATGTAACCAAGGTCTATTGAGAATGTATTGCATGTTATAGAAGGATAATTAAAAAATTGACAATTACACATTTTTTATGTAAAAAAATTAGGAATGCAAGGACGAAGCACGTAAATATTTTTCATCCGACCACCGTGAGACTCGGTTCATTTTCAAACTAAAGGTTCTTGCAGCCTTGCACTCGAATTTTATTCACAGAATTCTTTTTCCTTCTGATTTCGAAGTATTATATATTCAAAAGAAAAATAAATCATCAAGCACCTTTTAAACTATGTAATATTCAAATTTAAGAGAACTTTTTTACACATTTTGAATTATTGTCTAGGAATTGTTTTTCTAAATTAAAAGCTGGGTAAAAAAGTGTTGTTAAAGAGTTAGATCAATTGAAAACTGTGCATTTTGTAGAGGTTTTTCTATAGCAACAAATTTTTTTGTTACTGATGTTATTAAAGCGGTTTTGCGTTCGACTGTTCTTCATTATTTATCA
This sequence comes from Andricus quercusramuli, assembly GCA_932178445.1. Classification (NCBI taxonomy): domain Eukaryota; kingdom Metazoa; phylum Arthropoda; class Insecta; order Hymenoptera; family Cynipidae; genus Andricus; species Andricus quercusramuli. The sequence continues at coordinate 79,456 of CAKNXH010060135.1, forward strand.
GTTTCTGATAGTTTTTAAGCGGCTAAAATCTTTAAAGAAAATAGTATCGAACCCTTTTTGAAATAAGTAAAATTCAATTATTTGCTTTACATACTTTAAATGATTGTTTTGGAAACATATTCCACATTCAAAAATGAGTAAAGAAGTTTGATGAAAAATTAGGAAAATTAAATACTGCGTTTTTGCACTTGACTTTTCTTTATTCTTTATTACTTTTTGATCGTTTGTACATGTTTTAAACATTTAACAAAAAAAGTATTGAGCCTTTTCTGAAATGAACAAAATTCAATTAATTGTTTTATGTACGTGTTATGGAGGTTTTTGTGTAGCAGAAAATCGTTTTTTGTCATCAAGGTTACTAAGGCATTTTTGCACTTGACCTTTCTTTATTGTTTCTTACTTTTGGATAGTTTGTAAACTTTAAAAATATTTTGAGGAAAAAGTTTTTAACCCTTTCCGAAATAAGAAAAATTTAATTATAAATTATTTCTAAATAGAAAATTTTTTATTAAAGTCTATCGAAAATTTATTTGCCTTACAACTACTCATTAATCATCCGAAAGATTTTGTCTTTAAAGAAACATTGAGTTCGACAACCTTTATTTTGAAGATGGTTGAGGGTCACCATACGACTTGGTACGACGCTGCCTCAAAATACTTGGCCGTGATTTTGTAACCAATATCCAACAGCGTCGATAGCGAAATAAGTTAGAGCGCGCGGTAAAATACACGAGTTTTGGTAGTTTAGGTAGGGTTCCAATCCTCAGCGAGTGCGATTTTTCAATGCGTTTAAGCTATAAGACTATATTATAATATTAAATGAAAAAATAATTTTTTTCGCTAGAAAATCTTTATTGGATTTTAATAAACTGTGCCTTAGAATTCTGACCTATGTTTCATATAATACAAAGCACTCGTGTATTGAATTTTCAGTGACTGTCACTTAGACATCGGATTTCTGGTCTAAGAGAATATAAAGCCTTTGCGTACTAGATTTTCAGTGATTGTCGCTTAGTATTCCGATCTCTACCTCTGAGATTATAATGCCTTTGTATTTTACATTTTCAGCATCTTCCGAACAGATTTTCTATTACTGTTTTGAAAATTCTGTTGAAATATTACATGCTTTTCAGATGCCGATGTATCATTTTCTTGAATACGGAAGGTCGTTAATTTTAATTGACTTTATCTCATATCCAAGACTATAATACAAAGTCACTGGATTTTTAATAAACTATTTTTTCCGTGTATGAAATTCAATATACACGCTCTTAATGGCGATTTCATATGATTGATATATTAATTTTAATACACATGGGTATATTAAATTGAATATTATTTTTAACAGTGTAGACATATATGCGTTACAATGCGAAATCGGCAAAGTTACCACGAGATAGTAACTCTTCCTCTAGCAGAGTGTGGATGCACTGCACCACTTGGTAACCAAGAACGGTTACCAAGTGGTGCAGTGCATCCTACAAGGAAAAAAAGTGCTGGAAATTTTCATTGACCGAGTCTGTGACTTTAGGATACGCCTAAAAGCATTTGGAAATTTAAAAATATCGTATTGGAAAATCATGCAAATAGTGCTTGAAGAAATAAAAGACTTCTTAAATTGCGTCCAGCATAGTCAGTGAAGCACTCCTAGACTCCATCAACAAAATATCACAGAAAAATTTGTAAGCCGTTCAATTTATGCTAATAAAACATAACAAATTATTTTTCAAATTTATAATATTATTATCTTTAACTTATATATTCACTTAAATATTATTATAACACACACAATTATTACTTATATCAATCGCTCGCTTTTTACGCTTTAAAAAATCGGACGCACGCTGCGGGGATTCGAACTACCTATCCTCTAGACACGAGACTAACGCAACTCATTCCTAACCGCGCAAACCCCTCGGCTAATCGATCGGGCTGAAAACACAATACAAAATCTTGGTGTTCTGCTACAGCTGAAAACTGCGTGGCCGCGTAAAAAGAATGTTAGTGAGGACTGCGAATTAGACAACTTGCTGCAAGACTGACTTTGCATAACAAATTAAACACATTGTTTAAACAATTATTTTTTAAAGAATGGAAAAATATAATTTTCACGGAAAATTATTTTTTGACCAAGGGATGATTTTACGTAAAAAAATAAGTTTTTTCTTCATTTAAACTAAAATTGTTTAAATAATTTTTTCAAATTTGTGAGATATAACATAGTACTACAGCACATGATAAAATTTCTGTTTAAAAATTAAATTGAGTTATTCTTATTTTTCAAATTAAAGAATTTGATTCCAGATTGAAGAAATTGATAACAAGTCAACAAAAAATCAAACTTTTTGTCCCTTGTGCACTTTTTGTGAGACGCACTGTTTATAAGTTGCAGCTTTAAAAAAAAATTATTTTAATAAAACTGATGTATTTACCAAATCATATCAATAAATTATTGATAAACAAAATTTTAAACTTAGGAAAAAACTCACTTGCGTTTACACTCTTAAAAGCTGAAAGAAATATTGAGATAGATTCGAAAATACTTTTTGTAGATTGTTATTAAAAAATGGTTATTTTCAATGAAATTTTTGATGAGAAATAACAATCCAACAACAATCCACGAAAATTATTTTAGATTCTATATCAGAATAATGAATTTTGTTAAATAAATAAGGAAATTGTTTAAATAATGGTTGTGTATCTTTTTGAAAAAATAACCCAGATATTCGATTCCACTAAGCATTTTTTTCTAAAAGAAAAAAGTTTCAAGAAGTATTAGTGTTGACTCGACTAACTTCTAAGCAACTTTTTATTATTCATTAAAATTATAAATAAGAAGATGGCTATTATGTAAATGTTTTTGTAATGAAAAACAAACACATTTTATTCTATTATGAGACACATTCTTATATTTTATTTCAATATTTTTATAAAAATGTTATATACAGAAATACGAACTTGAAAATAAAATCTGCTTACATCCAGTTTCTTGTAATGTAATAATAGCCATCTTCTAATTTATTTCGAACAGAAATAAGTGTATTATAATTAATATCGCGAAGATTAAGAAAGACGTATGAATACTTAATACCACTAAAAATTGTGAAGCCTGTAAATGTTCATTTAAGAAACAATCGTACAACTTTGTTAAATGAATTTGAAGTCTAGCAGAATAAGGTAGGAAGTGAATAACATTTTTTACCTCATCTAAATCTTGGAGATTTAAATCCTTTATGCAACCAATTGTAAAAATAAACAATCGATTTTAAATTCAAAGAAAGGTATATCTTTTTTATCATAAATAATCATTTGAAATCATTCTTAATATCTTTTTGCGTTTTACAATTACTTTTTGTTGTACATAATTTATTTGCACATTTATTCATTTTAAATAAGCAAGCCAATGGTAACCAATTTAGTTGTAGACTTGTCGCATTCGCAGTGAATAAAGATGCGAGTTTCGGGAGCACTGAATCATCATCCAGTGTCTATTTCACTCTTACCAATGTGAATTTGCCTCTGAGCCCCATTGAGCGCGCCTCTGAAAATTCTCGCAGACAGTCATGGACTGTTTTCCTGACTCGTATTTCGAGTTCTTAGTTTTTGAATCACGAACTTATTCAATTCAAGTCTTTGCAAATATGAAGTTATTTTATAGCCACTTCATGACTGTATACATTATTTTTTGTAAACTGTCTTATAAGAATTCCAAGCCTGTTGTTTCTTGACTGCACTTGAAAACTTCCATGACTTTTCTTTATTTTTCCATGAAAATATATGACCACTTTATAGAAAATATACGAGACTTCATAAAAATGATGGCCCGTCCAGAAGTCTAGCACTAATCTAGGAAATGTTCCAAGACTTATTTTTTCCGTGTACTATTTAAAATTGTTCATCCTACTCTCTTAAAAAGTCAGTTTAACTCACCTAAACACAAAATAGTAATTTTAACAAAATTCACCGACGAAAAGCTGTGTTTCAATTTAAAATAATTAGAACTACTGGTTTAGAGAGTTCTTCTAACGATCCACTTTTTTCCGTGTACTTGGCGAGCAAGGGAAAGTCGTTTCAAAGGAAACCGCGGAAAATACGAAATAAAAAGTTTTCAACATGAAACAATAACCTACCTGGTAATAACTCAGAGGATTGGATGGAGGTGGAACATTCGGGTCCACGAGTTCCATGTTATGAAGCCAGGGAAGCAAATATTGCAGTAGCAACTGGCGCACTTCTCTCCGGGCTGTTTGAAATCTGTGAGTGATTTCTGAAACAATAGAAAACTAAAAATTAGTTATATTATAAATCAAAATTGAAAAAGAGTCACAATAATAGCCCATTAAAAACGCAGTGAAAGGAAATGAAAGCAATCTGTAGAAAAACTTCCCATAATTTTAAGCGTTACTTTTATTCTTCATATTTCAGTGGAATGCATTCTTTGCAGAAATTCTTTTTGTACTTGAAGGGAGTTTTAAACAGAAATACCACTATTATAACAATGTCTTATGATATTTAAAGCGGTTCTAGTGAAAGATTAATCTTCTTGTCATTCTTTATCCTGGCAAGCAGAAACTTAATAAGGAACAAGAATAGTGAGATGATAGAGTGCTAATTAGCTTAATTATGCTGAAAATTTCCTTGGTGTAGCATAGATGTCAGACTTTCTTTTCCATATTTTACGAACAGTTTGAAAATAATTAATCTACACCGAGAACATGCATATTTCATGACATGCTCTTCTTATAGAGATCTTGATTTTTCCACCAGAGTTTTTTCACCTGCAATTTTTTTCTTAGAATTGATATTCCAATTTAAAAAGTTTTTGATAAATGAAGGGCGGAAATCCTAATAGTGTATAGTGCCACTTTTTTCAAAATGCGTTTTTTTTCATGAAATTATTTTCTAGACTTAGGCCAACACTAACGTAGTTGGCAAATCGCGAATCGACCAAAACATTTTTGCACATACATGTTTGAAGTTTGTCGATTTTCAAGTCCACTACCTGTGGTAGTCCTATTTCTCTCAAGTCCAATGGATTCTCATGGAGAATCCGTTTTTTGCTTTGAACGGGCCCGGCTTTAATAAACGTCTTAGGCTTTATTCTCCATTTTCCGTCGATCTGACCAACTGTAGCATTGCCTGGTTGGCGAGGTACAGAAGATTTCTCTCTAGGTCAATATTTTCGCAAATGACAGTGTTTTGAACGCATTGCATTGTTTACACCGCTTTAGTATCACATTGAAAAAAACCATTTTTTCAAACAAAACGGGAATTCCGCATCACATGTATGTAACTCTCCCTACACTTTGAGAGCTAATAACTTTGTGGGACATTATAATTTGTGGATTTAACTCCATAATATAATCAATTCGTTAAAGAAGAACATAAAAATTGAATGTTATAAATTTGCATGAAAATATATGGAAATTATAATGTTTTTCTGTCCCCCTGAAAAATTCTGAAAATGGCACTTAACACTATTAGGATTTCCTCCCTTCAAATGTAAAGATAAAAAACGTAAAAATGGGATAAGCATGGTTTATACAGAGTTTCGATTTCGAAATTCCAGGCCTTTTCCAAGTAATTTCCAAAACAGTTGAAAATTCCAGACTTCAATCTAAGGCTTTTGAATTGGGGTTCTAATTTTTGAAGTCAAATGTTTTCTTGAAATGACTATACCGGAACACTTAGAACTTATTTTCGCTAATGAAAAATAAAATTCTACTTTTTAATCTCTAATTACTTAAAAAAGCCCATGCTTTCTCTCTAACCAAAATAAAAAATATAAAAACGTCCTTCTATGAAAAAAGTTCAATTTATACTGGACCTTTATTTTTGAAGGTAAAATATTTATTTTTTCAAAAAATGCTCATAATAAATGGAAATAGCATGAAAAAAACTTTCGAAACTACAGTTAACAACAATTGTTTTATTGCTATTAGAAGTGTTACAAATCGACAAAACAGCTGATATATGCTCAAAAACCATTCATCGCTTATTTTCATAAATAAATAATAACAATCCCACTTTTTAACCTCAAATATCTTCAAGAGAAAACCTAAGTCGCATTTTGAGATGAAAAAATGAAAAATATGGCCTTTTTCAAGAAAAGTCATATTTGTTTTTGAGTTTAAATTTTGAAGGTCAAATATTTCAAAAAAAAAAAAATGATTATGATCAGTGAAAAAGACGTGAAAAGAGCGTGAAAAAAACCTAGCGGAACTGTACTGGACGACATTTTTTATCGCAATCAGAAAAGTTAAAAATCGCCGAAATATAGACCATATCCACGGAGAACCCAAAATTTTCACTCCCAACCCCTTGGTTAATATTTATCCAAATGACCCAATTTTGTTCATAAACTACTATTTAACAGAAGAAAAATTTGCTCAAGTTTGACGTAGATCGGATAACTTTGATTTTTTGAATGGGCACACTTGAGAAATAATAATGACCCAGTTACATAATTATATTCAATGAACGCTTTCAATAACTTCAATCTGAATATCCACCGGAGAATTTTTTCAAATTCCATATATTTTGCAGTATTTCCTGACTCTGTATCAATCTTAATATTTACTTTTTATGCAGTGATTTTCTACCATTTTCTATCTTTAGTCATTTTTCGAACAAAATATTCTAATGCAGATTGAAAGATTTTACAACTAACACTATTTCCAATTTTGAACTAAGGGAAGGGAGATCATTGAAGTGACGTTTGTAAATTTAGGAACTTGAACTCTGGCTAATCTAATTATTACTTTAGAATTATATTGAAGTTTAATAAGGAGAACTTATCATACAGTTCAAATTATTGACATTTAGAAAACGTCACTGAATTGTAATAGATTTCTTTGTGCCATGTACCACGTTCATTTAATGCTTTATGGAAATATTGCAAGAGAGCTTCTGTAAAAAGAAATATATTTATGGTAGGTTCTCGAGAGACGTATTTTCCATTTGCCACCTCAGAAAATACAGTCGTTGGTGTGCACGCAGAAAACCAACTTTCCTTTGACTTGTGAGAAGCACTTTACTTTGCAACTTTTATATCCCTTTTCAATATTAAGTTACATATTGATCTAACCTTCCTGTATTCCTTGAAAGATTGCAGGGAAGCAAAGAAGTACCCAAAGGTCGTATAATGAGACTCTATTATAAAGAAATCCTGTTTTTGGAAAATAAAAAACAAACTTAACTGTTTTTCTGTGACAATGGGTGTGAAGATTTACACCGTAATTGCTCAAACTCTGAAAAAAATTCCCTGATGATTCCAGATTTCTCCAGGTACTTCTAGGATTTTTTCAGGTACTTCTAACATTTTTCCAGGAATAATCTTTCTCAATATTTCTTATCCCCCTGTCAATACACCAATAAAATTTATAACATTTTAGAAAAATATTAGATTAATATTATTTATCAAACATTAATCATAACTATCGTCTCGATTGAGCTCAACCCAAAGGTCAATTATTTCTTGACTAAAGCCCACGCTTAACGATTGCTGCGTGCACTTTGTGAATATAACAACAACGGTCTTCACTCGCTTATAAAATATATTTAAATGAATTATTCAATCGTGTACATATTTATATTAAAAGCTTTTTTTTATTTTGGGCAATCTCAATAAATAAAAACTTTTCTACTTGCGCAAAAATGTTTGATATTCTTGAAAACCCCATTTTTTAGAAAAAGAACTAATAGACAAAAACGATTTCATTTAGGAGATGAACCATTATTTTTGCGTTTTAGTTTTCAAATGGCCTTAGCATATTCGGAAAAAAACTGGACGGTAATTTATCTTTAATTGGGCCCAAATAAATGTATAAAAGGCAAAAAAAAAGAAGAAAAAATAGATAAATCGATTTTCCTCATAAATGATTACAGCGATTTTTTTTCTTTCTAGTCTTAAAATCGTCGTAAAGCATACCAGAAACGACAACAACAAAAAAATTGGGAGTGCCAGCTCCATTGGGTTGATCGAATTCAAATGATATTTCAAATTAAATAAAAATTAAAATAATGAAATATTAAAAATTGAACGATTCTAAGCTTCGATTAAAACTGTACAATTTTTCAATTATAATCGTGAAATAAAAACCATTTTTTAAATCTACTCAAACCCTTTGAAGTATAATTATTCAAACATACATCGTTTAAGATTATAATAATCATCAAATTATGCCTTATGCTTTTAAGATTTCAGTAATTTCTATTTTAATTGCAATTTTTTAATTTCGAAATACCACAATAATTAAAAGAAGGCTAAGGATATTCATATGGCCGGCTATACACAATCTTGAAAATTAATTGGAGGATCTGGAAAAGTGTCACATGGTAGAGGGTGAAGGACAAAATATGTTCACCAATCATGCCACTAAGTATTCACCCGGCCGGCCATACGAATAGACACTTCCCTAAAAAATTGTTGAAATATTGGGGCCTCAATTTTTAACTATTTCAATTCTAAACCGTACAATTTGGAACACTTCATTCCGACTTGTTAATTTTTAGAAGCCTTCCACAGTAAGGCGGATAAGTGTGAAAATGCTGAAAATCTAGTCATTGTGAGCCAAGTAAACAAATTTTGTGATTCAACTCCCGAAAGAAGCAACAAAAAATTTCTAGATCGGTCGAATCTTTTATTTCGTATTTGAATCTGAAAATTCAAAAAAACTCCTATGGGGCCAAAAATTATCATAAATTTGTTGTAGATACATTTTTTAGTAGCAAACCAGCTTTTTTAATAAACCGGACATCAAGCATTATAGACCAATTTAGTTAGTTCGTTAGTTAGTTATAATGTGGGCGGGGTGCCCGTGAGATCCCACACTTGGCGCTCAAGCCGTTTGTTTATTCACCCAGAAAAAGATTTGGTTGAATGAACAAAATTTTTGTTAAATCAGCCCTAGAAAAAGGTTTATTAAATGGACAAAACAATATTTGGTTAGTAAAATTTGGTTGATTATACCATATCTTTTGGTTGATACAAGCAAATATTTTAGTTGGTCCATGTAAAACTTTTGGTTAATCCAAGCAAATATTTTGCTCGATCCACGAGAATATTTTATAGCGAATTCGGTTATCCTGCACTGGTGCACTCCAGAGAACTCCGACCTGCTCCTTCTTCCTTCTTCTCGCTTCTTCCTTCTCCCTCCAGCCTGCTTCGGAGCAGGTCGGAGTGCTTTGGAGTGCACCAGTGTAGGATAACTGAATTTGCTATTAGATAATTAAAATAAGTGTTTCTGTTGGTCTAAGGAAAGAACATGGTTGATGGAACCAAATCTTGTAGTTCATCTAACCTTAAACCACCCAGCACAATGTACATTGCAAATGGCTTACCATGGACTCGTGTCATTGTGTGTGAATTATGTAGTTGTTTATTCAACTACTAAATATCACATGACTAGAAAATTCCACGGCAAGCAATTTGCAATGTAAATTGTTCTGGATCCTTTGTTTATTTGATTCAAAAAATCTTTTTTGAGCAAAAACCTAATCACGCAATCGTAGGCGTACACACATAGGTTCAATTAGTAATCTTACGTATTTTTCTCATAATCACTTAATCCCAATCGATTCTGTTTCCGCACTTATTTCCGAAAGTTTCACCGAGTTGCAAACATTTTTATGTTTTTTTTTTCGCGACGCTACGAACTCTCGAACATGGACTGTCATGTTGAATTGGAGTACGTGATCGCACCAAGTTCGCAAGCATCCGTCACTTTTAAGATGCTTTCAACAAAATATTTTGGTTAAATCAACAAAATATTTTTCTTAATTCTAGTAAAACGATCTCTTAGATTATTTGGTAGATCCTACAAAAAAATTTTGGGAAATAAATAAAATATTTTCTAAAATAAACAAAACGATTCAACCACAAACTTTGGTTGATTGAACCAAACGAATCCGGCCATCTTTCGAGGTGGTCAACGATCGTACTAACTATCCTATACTAACGTTGATTTGTTGAAGGAAGATCGACTGTGAATTGACAGCGCAAAAGTTGCTGTTGTGTGCTTAGATATTTTGAAATGTTGTCGCCCGCAGATCATATTCCTCTTTGAAATATCGTCGCCTGTCAACCATATTTATTTTTCTTTGTCCACTTGTCTCTTTCCTTACTGGGAAGAAACCGGTGGATTGGATTACCTTCTAAATCATATTATTAATAAAATCTTTAAGTTTCTCCATTTATTGACTGCTTTATAATACCGACAATCTTTAGTTTCAAGAAATGGGGAGCCGCCTAAGAGTTCATTTTAAGTTCCTGAACCGATTACGCATAAGGGGTCGTGCATAAATTACGTAACACAATTTTCCGTCAATTTTGACCCCCCCCCCCCCTATGTAACGCTTTTTCCGACTTTTCCCTGTAGTTTTTCACCATTATGTAACATTAAGCTAGACCCCCCCCTCCCCCCAAAACGTGTTACGTAAATTATGCACGACCCCTAAGCGCCTGCCAAAACACCACTGCTGCGCACGGCACCACGCACAGAGGGGTGAAATCGGAAATCGGTGTTCAAAATGACATTTAGAACGCAATTTTGCACCGATTTTAGTTTTTTTTTTTTTTTGAAAAATTCGGAACTATATTCTTAAAAGAATGGTGCGAGTAGATTTTTTATTTTCTTTTGTTTATTTAATTTTTATGTTAATGCAAACAACGGAAAAAATGTCGATTTTTAAAATTTTATTTTTTATCTTCTAGATAAAATTTTTCTTATACGTCTCGTCCCTTGAGTTTAAAGAACAAGGGTATTGGAAAGATTAAAAAATGGTTAACTTGCATCTTTAATTGTTATAAACAAATTGTGTCAATAAATAATCAACATTAGAGGTTATTCGCCTTTCAAGTATATTTCTGCCCTGCAATCGCTAGCTTTTATCGTTAGAATGTAGCGTCGACATGAAAATTTAAGATTACTTGTTATTTGTTTATTTTATAAACAAATTATATAAACAAATGCACATTTTGGGCAATTTTAAGCGAGAAGAAATCATTTTTTCTTCTGACTTTGCTGAAATTACATTGCCAATGTTTTTTTTTTTTTTAATTTCCAACCCACCAATATTTGTTTATGCTATAAACAAATTATATAAACAAATTCACGTTTTAGGGTAATTTAGGTAAAAATAAACCGTTTTTTCTTCTGTATTTTCTGTAATTATATTGGCAATAACGTTTTCTGGAAACTTTTTTCCCACCCATCAGTATTGTTTATCTTATAAACAATTTATACAAAACAAATGTACATTTTTTGTGTTTTCAAGGGAAAAGAAATAATTTTTTCTTCTGACCTTGCTGAAATTACATTGCCAATGATTTTTTCTAAAAAAAAGTTTCTAACCCATCAATATTTGTTTATTTTATAAACAAATGCACATTTTAGGGTATTTTAGGTGATAATAAACCGTTTTTTCTTCTGTATTTTCTGAAATTATATTGGCAATAACGTTTTCTGGAAACTTTTTTCCCACCCATCAATATTGTTTTTTTTATAAAGAATTTATATAAACAAATGTACATTTTTGGAGTTTTTGAGCGAAAAGAAATAATTTTTTTTCTGACCTTGCTGAAATTACATTGCCAAGGATTTTTTCTGAAAAAAATTCCATAAACCATCAATATTTGTATATTTTATAAACCAATTATTTAAACAAATGCACGTCTTAGGCTATTTTAGGTGAAAATAAACCGTTTTTCTTCTGTCCTAGCTCAAATTATATTGCCAATGCCAATAATGTTTTCTGAAAAACTTTTTGCCACCCATCAATATTTGTCTATTTTACGAAAAATTTATATTAAAAAATACCAGTGATTCGTGAGCATCATACGCGGAAAGTCAGCCGGCATGCAACCAACACTGATCTGATCCACAAGTTATTGATCTCATCTGATGCGTATTTAGCACATTTGAGAGAAAAGTGGGAACATACAGAAAGTATCATTGATCCAGAAGCTATCGAGCTATTGAACTTGGATGTTTAAAGTGCTTAAGAACTAGCTAATATAGCACTCTGATTAAAAACTTAAGAACGTATAAACTCCAAATATGTGAATTTATTTAAATAATTTGTTTACGAAATAAGCAAATATTGAGGGATGGCAGAAAGATTTTCAGAAAACATTATTGGCATTGGTAATATAATTTTAACTGGGTCAGAATAGAAAAACGGTTTATTTCCACCTAAAACAGCGTAACATGTGCATTTGTTTAAATAATTTGTTTATAAAATGAACAAATGTTGATGGGGTATAGAATTTTTTCTAGAAAAAATTATTGGCAATGTAATTTCAGCAAGGTCAGAAAAAAAATTATTTCTTTTCGATTAAAAACACCAAAAATGTACATTTGTTTATATAAATTGTTTATAAAAAAAAAACAATATTGATGGGTGGGAAAAAAGTTTCCAGAAAACGTTATTGCCAATATAATTTCAGAAAATACAGAAGAAAAAACGGTTTATTTTCACCTAAAATACCCTAAAATGTGCATTTGTTTATATAATTTGTTTATAAAATGAATAAATATTGGTGGGATAGAAACTTTTTTTCAGAAAAAATCATTGGCAATGTAATTTCAGCAAGGTCAGGAGAAAAAAATTATTTCTTTTCCCTTGAAAACACCAAAAATGTACATTTGTTTATATAAATTGTTTATAAAATAAACAATATTGATGGGTGGGAAAGAAGTTTCCAGAAAACGTTATTGCCAATATAATTTCAGAAAATACAGAAGAAAAAACGGTTTATTTTCATCTAAATTACCCTAAAACGTGCATTTGTTTATATAATTTGTTTATAACATAAACAAATATTGGTGGGTTGGGAATTTTTTTTCAGAAAAAATCATTGGCAATGTAATTTCAGCAAGGTCAGAAGAAAAAATGCTTTCTTCTCGCTTAAAATTGCCCAAAATGTGCATTTGTTTATATAATTTGTTTATAAAATAAACAAATAACAAGTAATCTTAAATTTTCGTGTCGACGCTACATTCTAACGATAAAAGCTAGCGATTGCAGGGCAGAAATATACTTGAAAGGCGAATAACCTCTGATGTTGATTATTTATTGACACAATTTGTTTATAACAATTAAACATGCAAGTTAACCATTTTTTTATCTTTCCGATACCCTTGTGCATTAAACTCAAGGGACGAGACGTATAAGAAAAATTTTATCTAGAAGATAAAAAATAAAATTTTAAAAATCGACATTTTTTCCGTTGTTTGCATTAACATAAAAATTAAATAAACAAAAAAAAAATAAAAAATCTACTAGCACCATTCTTTTAAGAATATAGTTCCGAATTAAAAAAAAAAAAAACTAAAATCGTTGCAAAATTTGCTTTCTAAATGTCATTTTGAACCTTGATTTCCGATTTCACCCCACTGTGCCACGCCGCGCCCGTGTAGCAGTGATCCCACGCAGTTATGATCAGACACCATGCTGACCATGATCCAATTCACACCAGGTCTAGCCACGTGCAAATAAAAAAAATTGCAGCCAATCAGCAACGATACCAGCTACACTGCCGTATTGAATAAATGTACAGCTGGCGGCTATGATGAATGGTAACCAAGATGGCCGTGGAGCTGGTATGCGCGAGTTTGACGAAAATGGAACGTTTTTTGGCTAGACCATGAGTCCATTAGTGGGTTGGATCACGATGCAGACTATCTCCAGCGTCCGCGCTCATGTAAGTACTTCAGGGGTGGGATTCTGATACCTAGATCTAAAACCTGAATATGGTATCCTGATTTACAAAATGTTTATTCGACCAATCATAACCTATGCCTGTACAATAGGGTGGTCCAAAATGCATTGGAATTTTTTTTTTTTTAACTTTTATCGGGACATCTCCCAAATTTGTTCGAATCCACTTAAAAATAAATCCATTTTTGTTGTTTTGAAAAAAAATGATATTTAGGGGTGGCGCAAGCCCCACGAAGTTTAACATGTATTTCCCATAAGAAAAAAAGACGCTTTTGTGAATCTTATTCAGAATCCTCAATATTATCTCAATCGAGTTGAAACTCAACATTTCTCTTCACAATTAGCCATAGAATACGAATAAATGTCACTTTTCAAAAATCAACACCATAAGTCTGTTTTATAGGGTCCCAAAGAATCCCCATAAGTGAAAAAATGGGTTTTGATAGTTTTTGGCGCTAATTATGATTTTTTTGCGGTTTTTTTAATGCGAATTGTTTCTAATACATAAAATATGACTTTATACTTAAAATTATATATTTTCATAAATTGTTTAAACCATTTGTTATTCTTTTTAGCAATTTTCTCATAGAATGGAGTTAGAAAGACGCGGTTTTATCACAAATTTTCCATTTGTTGTCGAATTTTTAATTAGAGGGAAGTGATACTTCATCAATGTTAACAATATTGATTGTTTCAACAATTTATTATAATTATTAATAATATTATATTTGAATAATGCTGAAAGGATGCGGTTTTTTGTTAAATTTCTGATTTTTGGTCCACTTGTCATTCGGAGGGAAGTAATAATGAATTAAAGTTAACAAAATAATTATTTAAACAATTTATTATACTTATTAATAATATTATAATTGAATAATGCTAGAAAGATGCGGTTTTTTTTTAATTCATGGCTTTTTGTTTCCTTTTCATTTGGAGTGAAGTAGTAATGAATTCAAGTTAACACAATAATTGTTTAAACAATTTATTATCATTGTTGATAATATTCTTTCCGCTTAATCGGTAGAATGTTGCGGTTTTTTCTGAAATTTTCAACTGTTTGTTTATTTTTTATTAGGCGTGACTTGATAATTAATTAGAATTAGCAAAAATAATTGTTTAAACAAATTATTATTGTTTATGACTATCTTCATCTATATCGATTGCGACTGATAGTTGCGGTTTTTGGCAATTTTTACCTTTTTGTACTTTTTTCACTCAGTTAGGTAATAATTAATTAAAGTTAACAGAGAAGTTGTTTAAACAATTTAATATTGTTTATAACTATCTTTTCTCAGACAAGTGCTAAAAAGTGGCGGTTTTTTCTAAAATCTTTCACTCTGCATCGCCTTTTTATTTATGAACAAGTAATGAGTCAACCACAACAAAAATGTTGTCTAATGTTTATTTATTAATTGTTAGTAATTAAGCAGGCGAAACAAAGAGAAAGATTTTAGAAAACACCGCCACTTTCTAGCACTTATATCAGAAAAGATAGTTATGAACAATATTAAATTATTTGAACAACTTTTTTGTTAACTTTATTTAATTATTACCTCAATAAGTGAAAAAAGGACAGAAAGGTAAAAATTGCCCGAAAACCACAACTATCAGGCGCAATCGATATAGATGAACATAGTCATAAACAATAATAATTTGTTTAAACAATTATTTTTACTGAATCTGATTAATTATTAAGTCACGCCTAATAAAAAATAAACAAACAGTTGAAAATTTCAGAAAAACCACAACATTCTACCAAATTAAGCAAATAGAATATTAACAATGATAATAAATTGTTTAAACAATTATTCTGTAAACTTCAATTTATTATCACTGCCCTTCAAATGAAAATTGGACAAAAAGCCAGAAATTTAAAAAAAGGCATCTTTCTAGCATTATTCAAATATAATATTATTAATAATTCTAATAAATTGTTTAAACAATTATTTTGTTAACTTAAATTCATTATTACTTCAGTCCAAATAAAAATTGGACAAAAAGCCAGAAATTTCAACAAAAAAAGCGCATCTTTCTAGCATTATTCAAATATAATATTATTGAAAATTATAATAAATTGTTTGAACAATTATTTTGTTAAATTGAATTCATTATTACTTCACTCCAAATGAAAATTGAACAAAAAGCCAGAAATTAAAAAAAAAACGCATCTTTCTAGCATTATTCAATTATAATATTATTAATAAGTATAATAAATTGTTTAAACAATTATTTTGTTACCTTTAACTCATTATTACTTCACTCCGAATGAAAAGTGGACAAAAAAACAGAAATAAAAATAACCGCATCTTTTCAGCATTATTCAAATATAATATTATTAATAATTATAATGAATTGTTCAAACAATTATTTTCTTAAGTTGAATTTATTATTACTTCACTACAGATGAAAATTGGACAAAAAGCCAGAAATTTTAAAAAAATCTGCATCTTTCTAGCATTATTCAAATATAATATTATTAATAATTATGATAAATTGTTTGAACAATCACTATTGTTAACATTGATGAACTATCACTTCCCTCTAATTGAAAATTGGACAACAAATGGAAAATTTGTGAAAAAACCGCGTCTTTCTTACTCCATTCTGTGAGAAAATTGCTAAAAAGAATAATAAATTCTTTAAACAATTTATGAAACTATCTAATTTTCAGTATAAAGTCATATTTTATGCATTAGAAACAATTTGCATTTAAAAAACCGCAAAAAATCATAATTAGCGCCAAAAACTCGCAAAACCCATTTTTTCACTTATGGGGTTTCTTTGGAACCCTACAAAACAGACTTATGGTGTTGGTTTTTGAAAAGTGATATTTTATTCGTATTCTGGAATGGAAGCTTCTAATGTGTCCCCTAAGTGTTTACATTTTTCTTGTATCTCTTTCCTATTCCTTTACACACGCCCCCACGCACATTCTTGATGATGGGAGGGGGACCTACAGTTTAAGGTGGGTTCCGAACCACCAAGAGCAACAGCCTTAAGTACTTAGAGAACCTATTTCTCTAGAGGTACCGGTCCCACGACTCTCCGGAGATGAACAACTTCCTTGCTAGGCAAGTGTTCACCGCATGGGCCACCGAGGCTCTTCCAAAGTGCGAGGCGCGAATCGAACCCGCAAGCCAACGGAGTGGATCCAAAGCCTACGCCTTAACCCCCACGACCATCGTCCCACTTATTCGTATTCTACGGCTAATTGTGAAGAGAAATGTTGAGTTTCAACTCGATTGAGATAATATTGAGGATTCTGAATAAGATTTACAAAAAGGTCTTTTTTTCTTATGGGAAATACATGTTAAACTTCATGGGGCTTGCGCCACCCCTAAATATAATTTCTTTTCAAAACAAAAAAAATGGATTTATTTTTGGGTGGATTAGAACAAATTTGTGGGGCGTCCCCATAAAAATTCAAAAAAAATTTTTTTTGGACCACCCTAGTATGCATACTCTGTGGTGCCAGAAACTCCCAGAGCTTCAACACGTTTCGCATCAGTCTTTGCGAAATCAAGCCGACTACCTCCAAAAAAATGGATATATACGCGGAGCGCTTCCTCAACCGCTGGTTGAAAAAGTTGCAGATGAAGATGAAACGACATTAAGACCAACCGCAGGAATCAGGCACCTTCTGGAAGATGATCGCAATTTCAGTACAAGGCGGAACATCAACATGCAAGTTCCTCTTAAACCCCAAGATCTGGCTGAAATGGATGCCTCCCTTCGTGGAAATATCTCGCAAGAGTCCGACCTCTGGACCATCAATTGCTCAGTTTATGGTGCTGCGAGAGCTTTGGCTGATTTAAATCGAAGGCTGAAACCGATGATGGATCAAAAGACATAACATCTGGTAGACCGTTCACGGAAAGGGTTTGAAAGTTCACCCAAGAACTAACGACCTTGAATCACACACTGAACAAGTCAAAGCTGCTGACAATCAAGCAGCATATTGTTGACAAAATAAGGCTGTTATCTGACGCAAGGAGGAGGATACAGAAGAGGGAGAGATGGATCAGGGAGAATCAACAGTTTCTTGCTGACCCATCACGCCTCTTCAATGATCCCCCTGTTTTTGTAAAAAATCCACCCAAGCCCAAGGAGGTAGAGACTTTTTGGAGAGAGGTGTACAAGATCCCGAAAACACTAGAGTTGAAAGAAGATACTGACAATATCATCCGCTTCAAGGAGTTTTGAGACAGCCTCATAAAATCTGAGGAGTGCCCGTGAGCCACTGCCGAAGAGGTGAAAGAAGCACTTAGAGGCACGAAGAACTTTTCCGGTGCTGGACCAGATTGTATCAAGAACTTTTGGTGGAAGAACTTTACTTCTATACACCAACATTTGGCCCGCATATTCACCTCATATTTAAAGTCGGAGACGCCCATTCCGCAGTGGCTGGTGTTAGGACGCACTATACTCCCACCGAAAAAAGGCAACTTGTGCAACCCAGAGAATTACAGGCCAATAACTTGTTTGAACACACTGTATAAGATCTTTACAGCTGTCCTAAACAACAGGATTGTTCGACGAATTGAGCCTGTATGGCGAGAGATGTACGAACAACGAGGCTCGAAAAAAGGTGTAGCAGGCTGCCGAGAGAACCTGCTGATTGACAGGTGTGTCTGTAAAGACGCTACAGTCCATCAGCGCGTCCTATCAATGGCCTGGATTGACTACCGGAAAGCTTTCTATTCAACCTCTCATAGACTTATCATCTGTTTGTTGGAAAGCTTGAAGGTACATCCACACATAGTGAGATGCATAGAGAGATTGATGCCTCTTTGGAAAACTAGATTTACCATCTCATCTAGGAATCATCGTCCGACGACGAACAAGGTCACCTTCCAGAGGGGCGTCTTTCAAGGAGATAGTATGAGCCCTTTGCTTTTTTGCATCACAATTCTGCCTCTATCTCTCGCACTACGAAATTCTCCTGGATACCTCTGTGGCGACACTAATCAGCTATAAATATCGCCAAGAACTTTGGTTTTGACAAGTGTGCCAAAATTCATTTGAAGAAAGGAAAGATTACTGGCGTTCCCAAGGACCCTGAGCTTGTGGATATAGGTGTTATTAGACATCTTAATACTGGAGAGACCTATACATACCTGGGCGTGCCTCAAAGCCGCAATCAGGACGTAACATCAGTGAAGGAGTCTCTCCGAAGCAGATACAAGCATCTTCTTCGACAGATTTGGTCTTCCAATCTGTCGGCGTTGAACAAGGTATCTGCGACGAACATGCTTGCCGTTCCGGTACTACTATACTCGTTTGGGGTGGTTCAATGGACGAAGAACGAGCTTAAGGCCCTTGATGTCACCACGCGTAAGATCATGCATATGCATAAAAGTTTGCATATCAATTCGTCAGTTCCGTGATCATACATTTCACGCCGTCAAGGCGGACACGGACTTCTGAATCTCCAATGTCTTCATAACCGAATTGTTTTAAGCAGGGATCCGTCCAAAACTATCGTTTCGTTATGTTATGTTATCCAAAAAGTACCGAATCTTTTGTTTACTTTTTGTTACGTTTTGACAGATTGGAACAAAATTAAAAACGAAATTGTTATAACTTGACATTTTACCTATCGGCCTTTTAATATTTACATCAGGTGCACAAGGATTCGAATTAACTATTTTTTTCAAAATACGCGTGATTAGAAAATTTCGTTACAATTTCAGTATTTTGAATAACGTAACCTAAAGCGAGTGAATATAGTTATGTTTTGGCAGTATGGAAACAGAACGAAAATCACGAAAGTATTTTGTTTCGTTTCGGTCGGATCCCTGGTTTTAAGTACAGCTTACATCGTTGCGAATGGCAGAGATCCTCTTCTAAAGATGGTCAGAAGCCACGAGATGATTGGCGAAGGAGCGTTCCTTTGCAAAGCCGCGGAGCAAGCTGCCGAGACCCTTGGCCTGAATTTTAACATCAGAAGTGAGGAAAGTACATTACTCCATCTAGATGCTTCACGTCCAAAAGCCGAAGTAAAGAAAGCAGAGGTTGGAAAATTTCACCAAGAGCTACTCGACAAGCATATGCACGGAAACTTTCACAGAAATGTAGAAAAACAGTGCTTGTCGAAGGAGCAAACTTTTACTTTCCTTAAATCATCAGGGCTCAATTCAGGTACAGAGGGCTTTATTTTCGCATGCCAGGACGGTGTCATCTCCACCTTAGCATACCGTCACCGCATTTTATGTCGAGATGTTCCTAGTGATAGGTGCAGAGCGTGTCATGCACACGCTGAGTACCTAGAACACATACTATCGGGGTGTCCGACCCACGCAGGAACAACGTATATCTATAGACATAATGCGGCCCTAAGTGTATTTTATTACCACCTTTGTCGCTCTTACGGTGTTGGTCGCGACCCTGCCCTGCCGAACGCTCCAAGGGATATAGAGTCAATTGTCCTAAACCAGAAGTGTCAGATTTTCTGGAACTACGATTTTCAGGCAGCAGTCTCCGTTTTTCACTCAAGGCCTCACATTGTTCTCCAAGACTTCGAGAAACGAACGATATTCGTGATCGAATTCTCGGCTCCGTCCGAATACAACATCACTGCAAAGGAGAAAGAAAAAGAGGAGAGGTATCAAGACCTT
>CAKNXH010060135.1:102149-112397 GCA_932178445.1 Andricus quercusramuli
ATTGACATTTTTTTTTAGATGGTAGTTGCTCTTAGTGGTACCCTGCGGTGGTTGTTTAACTTTTTTTTTAATTATAAATATATAGATAGATAGGTAGATGAACGTTCATTTTTCAGCCTACTGGCCTTAAAAAATTGACTTGCTTACACATCCATTTTTACAGAATTTTCTTAAAACTAACCCTTAAAAACTAACATCCATCCATTCCTTATCTCTAAGCCGCACGCTCGTATCGCCTTGCCTTCCTCGCTTCGCCTCGCTCGCATGTCCCTACTTTTTCGCATGGCCTCGCTTGCCAACCTCTGTTTTCGCTCTAATACCCACTACTTATCTACTATTTACAATATTTACATGTTATTTATATCTACTTTCTCTCCTACTTACAATCTTTCCGTCTCCATTCCTCTTCCTCCTTCCTTCTCTTCATCTCCATCTTACCCAACACTCCCTTCACCCATGCTAGTGCCCTTTTTTCCCCTCTTTTCATGCAACAATGCCTCCATGCTTATCTCACTTCTTTCCACCTCCCCGCACTCCTCCAACCAGTGCTCCACTCTTGCATCCCCCTTTCCGCACAGTTCACACATCCTCTTCTCCCGAGAGAGCCAAAACCTATTGAAACCCTCCATACACCCACACCTCATCCTCGCTATAAGTTCCTGACTTCCTTTCTCTCCTTTCATACACAAATATTGCGCTCTTGCCCTTGGCATAATCCACACATAGTCCCCGTTAAATCTTGACTCTCTTATTCTCTCTTCCCCTCTGTCTTCTCTCTCTCCATGCTGTTTTGTTTAACCAAGTCATAGACCTTCCTTCCTTCCTCGTGCATCCTTCTCACTTCATCCATCTGCAGTCCATTCATTCTAAAATACCGTTCCCTCTCCGCCTCCATCTTCCAACCCCCTCCCCTGTTCTCCTTCTCCCACGAACACTCCCTAACCAGCCTACTTCCCCCCTCTTCCAAAAATTTCTCCTCATATTTACACGCCCGGCTCCCTGCTAGAATTCCTACACTCGTTCTTCCCGTCACACTCCTGACAATATAATTAGGCGTGTTCCTTGCCAACCCCAGGGTCCACTTTACATACCTCTCCTGCGTTCTATTTACCTCTTCACTTTCCTTCCACCCCCACACCTCTACCCCATACAATAGCACACTCATCACTAGTGAATCAAACAATTTCATTTTCCTTCCAAAATCATCTGCGAATAACTTCTTTCCCAACCCCCACACCTGCCTCATCATCACATTTGCCCTCCTCACTCTCTCTTTTATTTGACCATCCACTCCCCCATTCCTTCGAAACACGAAGCCCAGGTACACAAACTCTTTCACCTCCTGCACCTCCTTTCCCTTCAACTTCCACTCCCTTCCCCTGACCCTTCCCCCTCCTTTTCTGAACACCATAACCTTGGACTTTTCCGCATTCAGCTCTAACCCCTTTTCATCCAGGTATCTTCTCAACCTCTTCATCATCTCCTTTAAGGCCTCCTCGCTGGTTGCCAGCAACACTATGTCATCTGCATACGCTAGTGACCAAATTCTAACCCCTCCTATCCTTACTCCTCCTACCACCCCGGCCTCCAGCTTACTTTCCATATCTGCAATTAAAATCGCAAAAAGCGTTGGGCTAAGTGGACACCCTTGCCTTAGACCCCTATCCATCCAGAATCCCTCCGAAATCCCCTCCCCTCCTCTTACTTTGTCTTTGGTCTCTTCATATATCTCCCTTACCCTTTCAATTAGGCCTCTCTCTACTCTCCTGTCCTCCGTTGCCTCCCACAACCTCCCCCTATCCACTGATGGAAACGCGCCTTTGAGATCCACAAAAAACGCGTACACTCTCGTCCCCTTCTTCGCTAATTCTCTATACACCACGTGCTGCAGTACGTAGATATTGTCGATAGCACTCCTACCCGCCCTAAATCCCGCCTGCGTCTCCGGCAATATTCCTTTCCCCTCGACATCCTTCCGCAGTCTCGCTGCCACCACCATTGCGTATACCTTATACGCCGTATTCATTCGCGTAATCCCTCTATAATTTTCCTGCCTATCTCTATCCCCTTTCTTATACAGTGGCACTATTAACCCCTCTCTCCACCCTCCCAGGAATCCCTCGCCCCTCCATACTTTCTTCAATACCTCCTTCAGCCTCTCCCTAACCTCTTGTGTACTGAACAGCCATGCTTCGTTCTCTACCCCATCCAGCCCTGCTGCTTTTGACCTTTTCAACTTCCTTATCTGCTTCTCTATCTCCTCGTCATTCAACTCCTCCATCTCTGCCTCCCCCGTTCTTCTACTTCCCCCATCCGTCTTCCTTGAATCCGAGTCCTGGAATGATTCTTTGTATATATGTGTGTGTGTGTGTATTTTCTTATATAATTGTAATCTTAATCCTAGTTTTATTATTATTATTATATCCCAAATTGAAAAAGCGCAAATTCCACAATTTCCAAAAAAATTGTGTATAATGTTTTATGGAAATTGTCACTGGCAATCACGCACACATTTTTTCAAGAAAAATTACAATACTGTTAAATACCCACGAATCTCAATATTTAAAATTGAATAATAACAACATTTTCAGGAAATTTTTAGATTTACTTATTTCATTTGTTTAATAAACCAATAGTTGTTGTATTTCCACACACATAATCAAACACAGATCACTTTTCCGAATATCGACAGAATTTCAGATAGTAAAGGAAGAAACAAATTCAAAATTTGTGCAAGAAATTGTTTATAACGTTTCCAATTGTTGATGTTTCATAAACATTGTGAGTAAGTCACTCTCACTATAATGTAAAGCATACTCATCCGAAAACAACTTTTTTTCAACAAACATTATACTATGTGGCTGTTTGTTAATGTCATTTGTTTATAACAATGACAAAATTAATTAATGACAATGATAAAGTTATTTGCATTCTGGGAGTACTCTTGCGTCGATTTAAGATGATTACATGCGAACCGCTATTGAAGAATAAAGAATGATTTTGTGAAAATTCTCGATTTTCTCATACTTCGAGTAAACATATAATACATAAGCAAATGAAAATTCAAGAATCTCGGACGGAGGTGCTCTTGGAAATTTAGCGCTCTTCAATAAAAAAAAAAAAAAAACTGATTGCGGATTGGGGAAAAATTGAAGGCTGTAGAGAGTGTAGAGTGTAGACCTTTGAAACGAAATGCTATCGTGTCCACTTCAACATTTCCATTATTGGGGCAAATATTAACCAATTTTCATGAATCTTTTTTTCAATTTCTTAGAACGGGGCGTCTTCCTCGTAGCCGAGCTCTCAGCTTTGAGAAGGGTTGAGTTTCAGGCATCGAAAATATAAACTCAGCTAGTACTGAGCGTCACTGCATTTTTTCTCCATTGGACTTTTCTTTTTGTTTATAATTTTAAATATAAACATTTTTTCAAAAAACCGGCTCTTAACCGAGAAAGAGAATATGATGTAGATGAGGTATGCAAAATATCAGACCAAAATATTCAACCGTGCGGCCGGAAACTGGGATTCCGTTTTATAACGCTGATAAATCCCCTTAAAGAAAAGGGCCATGCTGTGCCTGCTACTGAAAGCAATAGCTACTGAACCTCCTGCTCGCTACACCTTTTTTTGAGGGATCTGTGTCACAGTGACATTGGACAAAGCTGAAGAGGACGTTTTTTTATTAAGATATTTCCAGTATTGAAACTCTTTTGGATCATGATTACTTAAAAGGTTTTTACTCACACGTTATTAATTTTATTGACCTTTCAACTTTTTAGATGAAACCGCTGAATGGAGAAGCTTCTCTTAAGCTATATTTCAGCTTGAAATCTCTATCCAGAGCCGATATAATTATTTTTATACCATTAGCTCTACTGATTGCAATAATAAATACATTGGAATACAAAAATTTCCATTTGTAAAGGACATGTTGAAGAATAGAGGAAATGGCTCGAATTTGATATAGGGCTTGAATTTGAGCCACCTGGATTTCTGGAAAACTAAAACATGTACTAGGTTGGTAACAGTAGGAACTGAATGCACTTTAGTGTAGTGGAAAATAGTGACGGTTTCACGGTTTCATTTGCATCACAAAAAGTGTGGGACAGAAAAATAAAAAATTGGATTTCCTGAGTTCATTCCAGGGAAGTCTTAAATGTCTATTCATTATTTCGGGAATGTAGTTTTTCCAATAAATGTTGTATGTAGTAGTGAAGTAGGGTTAGTAGAATAGTATTTCTCGGTAGATATGGAGATTCTTCTGTTTATGGATTATGTTTTTTAAACATGAACATTTTGTGCCTGGTGGCTCTAATTTGATATACCATGGGTGGCTCGAATTCGATATACCAGAAAATCACAGTTAGACATTATTCAGCTTCCTGAATGTTAAAAAAATGGGTTCATGTATTCATGAACGTATGTATGTGTATGTATGTGCTTCTTCAGTGTGGATTCATGTGATTCTAACAATGACGAGTGTAGTGTGTATACTGACGCTTATTGTCCAATTTGTCTTCTTTGCAGATTTCAGAATGTCAAATACCAGATTCGATTATACTTTGTCATCATCCTAAATAATATTAATAAATATTTTCATATCGGAAACTTGCTTATTTTTCATGTATTTCGATGTTTTTATAGGTATACCAAATTAGAGCCACCATTTGCCGATTTTCGAAAAACTCGTTTTTTGGAAAATCTTTATTTAAAAAAAACTCGTTGATGATATGAAAAAATCAATCAAACCATCTGAAAGGTTATTAAATAACCTTTCGAATGACCTATTGTTGGTCGAATTTCGGTTCATAGAGTCCCGGCAATCCATCGAAAAGGAGTTGATATATCAAATTCGAGCCCTTTCCTCTACTCATTTTTTTTTCAAATTTCTGATACCAAATTTGTCATCTTTGAAGGATTTAAAAGTCAAGTTATTGGAAGTTGAGGATCATTTCTCCTGTTTTTTTCAAACATTTTTTGTCACAGTACAGACAAAAAATCTTTGACGAAAATCTGATATAATTTTACAACTGTAATGTTGGAGAATGTATTTGTCTTCGAATCGACATTCTGCGAATTTTTCTCGCCTAGTAATAAACCTTTAAAGCGAGGCAACAGGACTTTTTGTCCCGACTTTAATTGAATTTAACAAAGTTTTGAAGTTATCCCATTACTTCCTTGAAGCATGCATACTGCAGCTCGTTGAAGTTGGGAAATGAAAATTGGCTACAAACGGACTAGAGGTGTACTCAATTTTCAAAATTTTCATTTTAAACTGATAACTTTACCGTTTAACTATTTAGGCTTTTAATTTGAAATAGTTTAAATAGTAAAACTTTATACGTTTAATTTGAAATTTTTAAATTCTTCGCCTTGAAGCGTTTTTAAGTCGAAATTGTTAAATGTTCACGTTGAATCTTGAACGCCTTTAACTGCAAATAGTTCAAGTATTAAAAACTGTAAAATTAAATCTTTGAATTGGCAAAAATTAGATGATTTAATGTTTCAAAGGAATTGGATACATTTTTCTACTAAAAATGAGAGACATTCCTGATAAAAAGAAATGCATTGTCATTTCCCGGTTTCTCTCTCTAGTGGACACTCTCATTTAATTAACTCTTCATAAAAAACCACATAAACAAAAAATTAAAAAAAGAATAGGAAACTGATAAAAAAAACTTCATCGAGAAACGGGCTGATAACCCATGAAATTAATAAAAAGTAAGATACAAAATAATATTTGCCCTACTTTCTGGCTAAGATACTGATTATCCATATTAGCTATTGGTTTCATATTAATGTGCAGAACTAATAGGCTTTTCATATGCATGACTGATCATTTAAGGTTGAACGCTTTCAGAATAAATGTGAAAGCCACATACCGCCAACCTGGGAGAATCGCTACAGTTTTTCACAAACCATGACTTAGATGTGATGTAGAAAGTGCCTAAATTGTCACAAATTTTTAATAGCTGTTAATATGAGTTCTTTAGGGTCTCAAGAAAAAATATTCCACAGATCTTTGTGAAAAAAAACATGTTAATCATTGTACTAAGTCAATAGGTAGTTGTAGCGATTAATTCCGCGATGGGGCGAATCGCTACACTTAAGGCTCATGTAGTGGGTATTCTAACCTACAAAACTCACCTCAAAAAATTGGTTTCGAATGCTGGCGCACCGAAAGGATGTCAGGGGGCAATTTTTTCCCCCACAGGAAGCACATATCCATATTTGAGGAGGAAAGTCCCTTCGGAACGACAACACTCGCGATAAATATTAAAAAATTAAAAAATAAAAACGTTTTTCAAAGTTCGAAAAAAAGTAAACAGAAACAGTACAATCAGCGCCGCGTGGTGACCCGATCGATCACTAAATCGATTTAAAAGGACTTCTAGCGCCATATTCAAAATAGAAAAAGCATTGAAACATATGTAGGAGTAATAATTCTTAATAAGTTATAATATATTATTTGAAAAACATAACGAATAAATATTATCTTACAAAAATATAAGAGAAAAAGAAGGAAAAATATATTCAACGCAAAATACTGACTGATAAAAGAGATAAATAAAACTTGCAACATTTTCTTGTAATTCTGAGATGATCTTATAACATTCCCTTCACACCACCCAGACAGAAGAAATAATTTACATATAGCTAAAAAATATTTGGTAAAGATTTTCCAAATTTGTAATTAGCAAAAATAAGCATTTTCCACATAATGCAATGTTATTGTGTTTATGATTTTTTCAGATGAACCTTAGGCTATATAATGTACACCTAACACCCCATAAAACCCACCCACGCAATAGAACTCAACTCTAGAAAGCTAGAAAGACCCGGTGAATAGTTTCCGATCTTAGTCCATGGGAATATAATCATTTCTATAAAAAATCAAAGTTATAGCGACTTTGATTTTTTAAAAGGTCCTTCGGTTCTGGATTATTATTAGAACATCCCCAAAAGTCCATCCACCCACAAGAAATAAATTACATATGGCTGTTAAGATTTGGTAAAGATTTTTCAGACTTGTAATTAGCAAAAAAAAAGTCTCCATGAAACCCACCCACGTATTAGAAATCAATTCTAGTAAGCTGGGAAGACTTGGTAAATATATTGCTGTATTACTCTTTGACGAAAAAATAACATGTTTAGAAAAAGTCGAAGTCGTTGTCTCTATGATTTTTTGATGTGTTCCTCAGTCAATAGATTGTTATCACAACAGCCATACAAACCCACTCTCGCATTAGAAATCAATTCTAGAAAGTTTTTGAGCCAAGTTTTTTATTATTTATTCCAAAGACATTCTGACTCTTATGGCTTTATTCCAAACCTGAATTCTAGTTGCAATCAACAGGCTCAAGTCGATCAGAATCCATTGTGTCCGCTGGGCATTATCGTAGAGACAACGACTTCGACTTTTTCTAAAAATGTTATTTTTTCGTCAAAGAATACAGCAATATGTTTACCAAGTCTTCCCAGCTTACAAGAATTGATTTCTAATACATGGGTGGGTTTCATGGAGACTTTTTTTTGCTAATTGCAAGTCTGGAAAAGCTTTAACAAATCTTAACAGCCATATGTAATTTATTTCTTGTGGGTGGATGGACTTTTGGGGATGTTATAATAATAATCCAGAACCGAAGGACCTTTTAAAAAAATCAAAGTCGCTATAACTTTGATTTTTTAGAGAAATGATTATATTCCCATGGACTTAGATCGGAAACTATTCACTGGGTCTTTCCAGCTTTCTAGACTTGAGTTCTATTGCGTGGGTGAGTTTTATGGGGTGTTAGGTGTACATTATATAGCCTAAGGTTCCTCTGAAAAAATCATAAACACAATAACATTGCATTATGTGGAAAATGCTTATTTTTGCTAATTACAAATTTGGAAAATCTTTACCAAATCTTTTTTAGCTATATGTAAATTATTTCTTCTGTGTGGTTCGTGTGAAGGGAATGTTATAAGAACAACTCAGAATTAGAAGAAAATGTTGCAAGTTTTATTTATCTATTTTATCAGTCAGTATTTTGCGTTTAGTATATTTTTCCTTTTTTTTCCTCATATTTTTATATGATAATATTTATTTGTTATGTTTTTTAAGTAATACATTATAACTTATTAAGAATTATTACTCCTACATATGTTTCAATGCTTTTTCTATTTTGAATGTGGCGCCAGAAGTTTTTTTAAATCGATTTAGTGATCGATCGGGACACCACGCGGCGCTGATTGTACTGTTTCTGTTAACTTTTTTTCGATCTTTGAAAAACGTTTTTATTTTTTAACTTTTTAATATTTATCGCGAGTGTTGACGTTCCGGAGGGACTTTCCCCCTCAAATATGGATATGAGCTTCCTGTGGGGAAAAAATTGCCCCCCGACATCCTTTCGGTGCGCCAGCATTCGAAACCAATTTTTTTAGGTGAGTTTTGTAGGTTGGATTACCCACTACATGAGCCTTAAAGTTTTCAACTTATTTCAAGCCTATAAAAATGTTTTCCATCGTTATGACCAAGTATTATTACATGTGCATGTATTCTACGCAAAAATCACTATCGGCACAAAAATTATAGGCATCTGCCTTTGAAGCTTAATAACTCAGCCAAAAAAAATGCTAGACTAATAAGTAAATAGTCATTTAAAAGCTGAAAGTGTTCTAAGTAAATGAGCTTAAATACGCTGATGCAAAAAAAATTTTGTTCTCTGCAGACTGAAAAATGTAAAAATAAAAGTAAGAAATTTCATGCACATTTAAGAAGAGTCAAGTTTAGGGCATTATTGCTTATACAAGAGGCAATGGAAAAAATTCGAAAAAGTTCATGAATATGAAAAAAAACATTTGTGAACAAATTGCAGTTCACAAATTCGAGAAATAATGAAAATTGTTGCTCAAAGTTACAAAAAAATACAACTATACTATCTGCAGTTCTAATGAAGATATTAAAGCGATTCAAACTCTAAACTTTAACGGGTAGGCTCTGTAATTATTTACAATCTCCCGGAAGAATGTGATTGTTTTATTTTTGGTGGAAATTGCGATATTTCTAGACATTTTTTGTTAAAGCAAGTGTCAGAAAGCAGGGATGGTCCTGGTTTTTGCTTCCGACCGCTCGTGCCTTTCTTTGACCCGTGCTTCTGAACTCTTGCCCAGACACTGACGCCTCTTCTGGTCGGCAGCAAAAAAACGCACCCCCGCTGGTTTCTGACACTTACTTTCCAACAAAAACAATGTGAAAAAATATTGCAATTTCCAACAAAAATAAAACAATCACATCCTTCCGGGAGATTGTAAATAATTACGGAGCCTATCTGTTACAGTTAGGAGTTTGGATCGTTTTAATATCATCATTAGAACTGAAAATAGTATAGTTGTACATTTTTGTAATTTTAAGCAACAATTTTTACTATTTCTCAAATTTGTGTACTGCAATTTGTTCACAAATGTTTTCATCATATTCATGATTTTTTTCAAATTTTTCTCATTGTCTCTTGTATAAGAAACAATGCTCTAAACTTGACTCTTCTTAAATGTGCCCGAAATTCCTTACTTTTTTTTTTACATTTTTCAGTCTGCTAAGAACAAAAATTTTTTTTCATAAACGGCTTCAAGCTCGTTTACGTAGAACACTTTCAGCTTTTAAATTACTATTTACTCATTACTCTAGCATTTCTTTTGGCTGAGTTGTTAAGCTTCAAATGCAGATGCCTATAATTTTTGCGACGATAGTAGTATAAAACTAAACCAGTCTATCGTAGTTAAAAGAAGAAAAATGAAGAATCAAAGAAGAGTCAACTTTTTTATTAAATATTAATATTAACACTATAAACACTTACAACAATAGATTTTTATCGAACACAGCAAAAAAATAGTAATAAGGAAAGGAAGAGGAATTAGTTGTAACATGTGAACATAACCTATATACTCGAACTTGGATTTCAGGAAACTTGATTTGAGCGTTCCGAGAACTGATGGCGCGCGGCAGTTACGGATGAGAGGAGCCGCGGGGGGGGCCCCCCCCCTACTCAGTGATTCGTGACAAAACAATAGCGTAGCGATAAACACTCTCAGTGTTCAGATGACCCTGATGTTTACGTTCGGAGAGCCTGGCTTTAAGCCAAAGGTCGCAACCAAAACCGTGCACGAATTCAAGTTCGAGTGTATTTTATATTTACATTGTTTAGTTATTATTGACTATATAACTACATAAGTATTAAAAACGCATTGTACTTATATATATATATA
>CAKNXH010060135.1:112497-181570 GCA_932178445.1 Andricus quercusramuli
ATTAAGTTATTCTTCAATGTAAAAGGTTTCTTTTTTTTAATTTATTTATAATGTATTTCAGTTGTAACGATTCGCCCCGGAATCTATGGATTTAGGTTATTTGTGAATAACTTAAAAACGAGGTCTAAACAAAAAAAGCTGATTGGGAAGGATTGTATTATTCTCCCGGAGGGTTTTAATCATCAATAATGTGGTTATTTTAGAATTCCTTCGTTACGAAATACATATGAAAGTTTGGGTAGTCTTATACCTTTGATCCATGTGAGATGTTGGCATTTTTAGCATTATTAGTCTCTTAAAAATCAATATATATTTATTTATATGAGCGATAAAGCAGAGACACTGCGTGATTTATTAAGCCCAAGATCAGTCTGAAAAAACGATTATTAAGCCTTTGATGATTTTGTGAAAATTATTGTAGCGATTCGCCCTGGTTTAGAGTAATTGTAACTTCTCTTAGTGCGATTCTTAAATATTGTTTAAGCTTTCCAATTAGGGTTACCACCTCTCCGGGCCTCGCCCGGAGTCTTCGGGCCTGAGGTCAAATCTCCGGCTCTCCGGGCAAGCTCTAATTTCTCCGCGCCTGTAAGTTTTTACAGTAAAATTCAGGATTACAAGGAAAGCAAAAAGTAAAAACGAAACGAATTCTATTCAAATTAGCCGCCTTCAGGCCAATGCTCGCTACATTACCGACTGTAGAATGAACTCTCGCGGTATTCACATATGACCGATAATCGATTAACGTGAGCGCCCGATATAACAAAAAAAAACAAAAAATGATTGATAATCAACATCATAATGTTTCGTTGTGGTCTAGAGAAAAAGTAATTAATACTAAGCTATATTGATAATTTGAGTATCATATTTAATTTCACCCCCCCCCCCCCCCCCCCCTTCACCCACTGTGAAGATCTCTGGGCGAGCAGTCTGGCCAAGGTGGTAACCCTATTTCCAATATATATGCACCAGTGCTTGAAGCTATACGTTAGTCTAAAAAACCCACAGAAAAGACTTTTTACAATGATCAATCCATGTTTTTCTAACTTACCACTGAACATAGGCATAGTCAGTTCTGGATGAAGTTGAGCAAGTTGGCGAGAAAGGTACATTTGGTTTCTACAATACGTCGTCGACAACAAAGCATCGAGGGTGCCTCCTCTAGTGGTTCCACCAGTAATGACACTGACTTGTCCTGGACCACCAGCAGCTGAAGAACCAACAGCCAGTTCATCTTGACCTAAAACAATAATTAAAAGGAAATAGGATCAGATTTTCTGAAAATACAGATATAGATGTAAATGTTCTTCGATATAATAATAAATTGGTCGCTTAGGTATGTAAATATCCACTTGATAAAGTCGAGAATCTTTTCCATGGAGTCAAACGCATCTAGTATAATAATTATTTTTCAATAATTTCTTCCATCCCAATTGAACATCATAAAAATTCCATAGATAAAAAAAAAGACAAAAAATATTATATAAATATTTATTAATAATGTAATATTAAGCTAGGAAACTAATTTTGAATTCAGATTGTGTCTTATTTTAAGGCCACAGTCTGACTTGCGTCTAAATCAGCCTATTTTCTGGCTTGTAAATTATTTTCAGGCTTTAAGCCACGTGACAAGTTTTAAAAAAAAAATGCTAAAATTTTTTGAATTTTGTACCTTGACTTCAAATTCTTGCTTTACGCAGGAAAGTTGTATCAAAAACCTGCAATCCATACCATACAGTCTCTGAAGTCTTATCTTTAATTTAGGCCAATACAATTTTTTAAATCTTAATGAATTCCTGTTATGTGAGTAAGAATGTTCAAGCGTGTCTGCTGAGCAGCCGAGAGTGGTGATCGCCGACTGAAACTCGACCCAAACAACGCTTGGAAATTTTTTGTCATACCTTGGGACTCCGTGAAGGTTTTTGAAGTTTTATTGGCTTAAATTAAAGGTAATATTTCAAAGACTACAACTGGTCAATTTCAGTTATTTCCACAAGTTCCCCAAGTTACAGCACGAGTTGAAGTAAAGGTACAAATTCTGAGAAATTATCGGCGATCACCGCTCGCACGGCCGACAGCGGCGATCGCCGACTGAAATGTAACGCAGACATGCTTGGACATTTTTCCTCATATCTCGAAAACACATAAAGATTTTTTAAGTTTTACTGCCTGTAATTAGAGATAAGAGTTTAAAGACTGTGTGGTATAAATTTCAAAGGTCGTAGTCGGATAAGCATGGTCTGGGTGCCCCCGCTCAGATGTGATCCATATTGCAGGGATAAGTGGCTACCCCTATAAGAATGAGTTAGCCCAAATATCAATTGAAAAAAAAAATATACAAAAGTTATAAACAAATTTTGAAAAACCAAATGAAAAAATTCAAGAACCAATTCTGTTGATTAGAAGAGGATAAAAAAATTATTAAAATTTTCCAATAATTTTTTTTAAGGAAGTGCTTTTGGCACACTAACCGTTTTTCCCCTATATCATGCTCACATTCAAGGTTGCAATATATATTTTTTCGGAAATGGTCCAAAAATTACTTCATAGTTTAAAAAAATATAAACTATTTGATTGCCCCTCATATGTATTCAATTCCATGAGAATGAAGGGCCAACTTACTTTTTAGCTTATGACGAAATAATTTATACATAATAGTGTAATAAAACCCAAATGCAATAGCAATTTTCGATTAAAAATACATTTTATCGTGAACCACCACTCACAGTGCTAAATTGATTGTAAGTAGATAGCAAAATTATTATCTTCGTTTACTGCTGCCATTCGCCAAACTAATTTCATTTTTGCCCAGGATGGAACACGAGAAGGGCGTCAGTCAGATTAGAATCTCTTACTTTATATACAATATATACAACTATCAAGTGTTTTGATTCATTCTCAATAAGTGTACGCATATGTGCATGTATTCATGCTCACGTATGCTGTGTCAGAATGTGATTTACTTTAATTTTTAATTGCGGAATTATCTCAGTTCTTCGTGGCGATTTTCATCCAGCCCAACAGGTATATTTATATACATATAGGGTAAGGAAGGGCAGCGCCGACCAGTTAACTGTCAATGATTTTTTTAAAGTTAATAAGATGTGGAATTGATCCAATTTTTTCATTTCAAGTCCTACATTGTTGTATATCATATTTCTATAAGTATGAATTTCAGGGCCGCATTAAGTATAGGGGCCAGCGGGGCCATGGCCCCAGGGCCTCCACCAATTAGGGGCCCCCACCAATGCGGAGGCAATTGAAAATTTTACATGCACACGCTTCTCAATCGGCTCCTACTTCGATGGCCCTTTTTTTTTTTTTTTTTTTTTTTTGAGAAGCCAATCCCTGGTCATCGCTTAAGGGCCCCCACATCCTAACCGGCCCTGGGGCCCTTCACAACCCTAAATGCGGCCCTGATTAATGTCATTAATAAAACAACGATTTAATAATTTAATTATTTCCAACAAGCTGTATTTCGTCGGCTTTGCCCCTGACCGGAGGGCAAAGCCGACCACAGCTTTTTATGAAAATCAAAACTTCTGAAGATGGCAAAACATGATGGTTCGCGTATGTGGTATTTTATGTACTGTAAAAATTACCTTCAAACATAACCAGCAAGAAGAATAAGTTATTTTTAATAAAAATAGTGATAGCTGTGATATAACCTCTTATGCGGTGACATTCTACTGGAGACGGACTACGCGCAAAGGTTTCTACCGTACCAATACAAAACACCCGCTCTATCGACCGGATTTAAAAGAATAATATTTAACAGTTTCTTGCAGGTAGCCCAGTAGATAAGTGGCTGTTCTAGATCACCGATCACTTATCGACAAAACTTATGATACGTTTATAACCTAAGCACGTGGTAACTATTATTTTCGTGGGCTTGCCCCACAGGTGAGGCCTCATTTATTTACGATATTTAATATACTTTGGACTTGAATTACGTTTAACTATTATAATGAAATAATGTGACATTGTGTTATCTGTCAAAATATAAAATTTTCATACTGTAAGTATTGCCATTAATGGTCAAAACTTTATATTTCTGCCAGCGAATCTTCCATTCTTTCGTTGTCAAAACTGAATAGAATAGAATAGAATATAATTTATTAATACAATGCTGTCTATTGCCTACAAAAATTAACAATATACATAAGCAACATTTATAGATTACATATTAAGATAGTTACGCATTTATCCTGTCAAAATACAGAGACTGACTACAATAATAGTGTACCTGCTAATTTAGGTTCCTACGTTAGGCTAATATCACCTAACCTCATTTGAAGCATTCCTTCAATCATTCTGACAAATTTCTTGATGTTAGACAATGAATTAGTAGATAAAATATCCTTCCAGAACTTCTCGTGGCCCACTGTCTCTTGAGATTCCTGAAAAAATCCAGCTTTGACGTCCTTAAACTTTGGACAATCACATAAGAAATGGTGAAAAGTTTCAACTTCCGCGAAGCAAAAAAGGCACCTATCTAGGTCAGGTAACTTGTATCTTTCAGAATTTAAAATAATATGCTTCGAGTGTTTGTTAAAAAGGCGTAACTGTGCAAAACCTCTTCTAAAACTCAAACATAATCTTTCAGTGAGATAGGGCTGTGCACCAGGGTACAGCCTCAGATAAGGCCAAATTACAAGACTTCTCGATACACTAAGAGCTTCTAAATTTTTCCTCAAAGAGATCTCTCTAAATTTTGAAATTAACTCTCCCGAACACGACAATATCTCCTCCTCTGACGCATTTTCCCAAATCTCAATCATGTCACAGTCAACAAAAAAGTGTCTCAATTGAAAAAACCAATTTAAGTTAGAGTTTTTCGGCTTTAAACGCGCTATACTCATTAGTTTAGTCAGACACTGTCCTGGGTACCGCGTATTTTCCATATTAGAAATTTTATCAAGCCAGGACAGTGTTCTTTCCAATACCAGACATGCTATAGGCAATTTACCTGTTTCTAAGCGCACTGCATAATTCGGTGTATTAGCGGGCAGGTGCAGCAATCTCTTGAGGAAAGCCAGCTGAGTTTTTTCAAGAAGGTCTAGACAGTTCTATCCCCAAACCTGTACCCCATAAAGAAGAGTACTATTTACTAAACTCTCGAATAATCTAGAGTAAGTTGACCACGAGTCAGCTTTGGTGTTAATAATAATTTTCAAAGTCTCACTTAATGCCGCGTTTGCCGAGCACATCGATTTTCTTGCGGTATCCGTAAATGAACCAGAGCTCTTGTAAATTGTACCAAGATATGAATATTGATTCACGACTTCGATTTTCTCACTTCCAACTTTAAAGAATTTAAATTTTTTGACAGAGGAGTTTCCTCCTTTGTGAAATATTACGATCTTAGTCTTATTTACGTTGACCTCTAGCTCATTTAACTTACAGTATAAGTACAGTGCTTTTAATTTTCTCGTGAGTTCCACTGGCGTGTCAGAAAAGAGTACTAAGTCATCTGCGTAGCCCAAAATTAAAATTTCCAATAAACTGTTAACGGATATGCCTCTACAATCTTGACTCAATAAAAATTCCTCAAGATCACTTATCATCAGAGAAGATGTATGCGGGCTCAGCACTTCCCCTTGTAAAACCCCTTGGGAGACTTTCACAAAGTCGGTTTGCCGATCTCTAGTCCTAATACTAGCGCAGGCTTTTTTGTAAAAATTTCTTAAAATGTTTATAAGTTTGGTACTTAACCCTTTTTCGTGTAATTTATTCCACAATAGCTTGTGAGAAATCGACAAAAAAGCGCTCTTGAAATCGACAAACAATGCGTAGACCGCACTCCTGGGATGTCTTAAGTGAATGTGTATTAACGAGTTTAACGTGAAGAGGTTGTCAATACAACCCCTACCTTTTCTAAATCCAGACTGAAACTCGGGTAATTTATTATACGTTTCCATCCATAGTACAAGTCTGTCCGCCAAAATTTGGGTGAACATTTTAGCAATACAGTTTACTAGGGTTATTGGCCTATAGTCATCAGGGTTGCCCATGTCTCCCTTTTTATGCAGCATAGTAATGGCCAGAACGCCCCAATCTCTTGGAACTGCTTCGGTTTCCAAAATTGTGTTAAAAAGATGCTCTAAATAAACTATCCAATTTTCAGGAAGTCTTTTATAAAAACTATAATTAATTTTATCAAAACCCGCTGCCTTAGAGTCTTTACATTTTTTTAAGCTCTCCATTATTTCCCCA
This sequence comes from Andricus quercusramuli, assembly GCA_932178445.1. Taxonomy (NCBI): domain Eukaryota; kingdom Metazoa; phylum Arthropoda; class Insecta; order Hymenoptera; family Cynipidae; genus Andricus; species Andricus quercusramuli. Next base: position 118,711 of record CAKNXH010060135.1, read on the forward strand.
ATCGATACGCTACTGTCCAAGATGGGATGTGTGGCGTAGTTGAAATTATATTGCATTACCGGTATGACTGAAATTTTTTAAAAGGTACGCATACCATGATAAACCATCAATAATATCAGCAGAGTATTTCTTTTGGCGTTTCTTGTTAATAATTGACCAGAATTCAGATGAATTACGTGTAGAAGCCAAAGAGTCTATCAGCTTATTATTGAAAGCCTTTTTTTATCAATTAGAATTTTTTTATACGAATTCTGAGAGTCAACGTATACCTTTTTTCTTTCCCCGTTATAGTCCTTCATGAATTCCTGAAAATTGAAGCCCATTTTCCGTTTTGCTACTCGGCAATCTTTATCGAACCAAGGTTTGTTATTATTAATAATACATGCTCTTGTCTGACTATTTCTACACATACTCAGACATTTAGCTACGTCAGTTATAGTAAAAATTAGATTGCTATTAAGAGCGTCTACACTACCCTCCACATTCGCAACCTCGTCTCTCCATCTCATGCATTCCTTAATAGTAAAAATTAGATTGCTATTAAGAGCGTCTACACTACCCTCCACATTCGCAACCTCGTCTCTCCATCTCATGCATTCCTTAAACTCCTCGCTCTTTTTAATATTAAACATTAGTCTGTTAATTTTACATGTTTCGTCGTAAGCCTCTACCTGGAGAGAGGGCATGCCCTTTAAATAGAGAATTAGCGGTAGGTGATCAGACAGAGTAGCTAGAGGTAAAACTTTAAGATCGTTAACAATCAGCAAACTACCTATTGTCGACCATATCAAGTCAATTACAATCCTGCCATGCCCTATAAATGTAAATTGTCCAGGAGAGTCGGATGGGGCTCTACCATTCAGTACGAATAACCCATTCGTTTCCATAAAATTGACAAGTTTTTTACCTCTTGAGTTTGACAATGAATCCAGTGACGATCTTTCCCAAAGAAATGCACATTCATTAATGAACATACTTTCATCCAACTGGTTGAAAGAAGCAATTCGAGAATTAAAGTCACCTCCCACAAAAATGGGAAAATTAGCATAAGACACACTTATTACTTCCAATGCCTGATAAAATTTCTGCAGGAAAGAATCAACACTGGCAAGTGGGGAAAGACATACTGCACACAACACAAACTTCATGTCGTAGCTTTGCACTTTAATGAATATAAATTCATTTTCACACAAAACTAAATTTGCGGAATACCGCCTTTTATTTAGAGCGATTAGGATACCTCCTTTTTTTCTACTCCTGACTGCATCCCTTTGTGGCTTGATGTGAAAAAGCTGCATATCTGTTGTTAGAACCGACGAGTAAAAGCCTGGATCTTCCACCCAAGTTTCGTACACACATAGGATGTCCATTGGTCCGAATATGTTATCTAGGTCCTTGAGATTAGAGATGCCGTGTTTATTCCAAAAAAATATTTTAGGTCCTTCCTGATTCTCAGCACTCGAAGTCAAAAGCCTTTGACTGATAGCTGTGTTTGCAACGCCAGATCGTCCTTGTAATACCTCTCTTCGTTGCTATTCGTTGCTATCTTGCCGGCATCCTGGATCATTGTTGGGCGGCCCCGAGGAAGTAGGTGTCTTTATAAAATGAAATAAGTTTCCATTAGGGACTTTCTCTTTCTGTGTCGCATGTTTCTTGCGCTTTTCCTTCATGGCCGATTTAGGTAGTAGCTGATTGACTGCTCGTATGGCCCCTTCTTCGTCAGCTGAGTCATCTTCCAGTTTACGCTTCCCTTTTACCTGAATCAAATCATTCGCCTCTTCGGAGTTCACTTCCTTATTACCCACTAACAGTTTATTTCTTTTGATAGTTACATCAATTCCCGCTTTCCTAAGCTTCTCCGCTGACTCAAGTAATAATTTTCTCTGTTCCCTTTCCTGCGCCGTGCGATCGTTGACAATCGAAATTCCCAGTTTCTTATAATCCGATATTTTGGAAGAGACGATTTTCACCCAACGCACACCAACAAATTTCACAATAACAGGTCGTTTCCCTTTAAGTTTCCCCAGCCTGTATGTGTCATCGATAGTCAATTCGGGTATTTGTAGTCCGACCTTCTGAAAAGTTGATGTTATTGTATCGAGCAAATTATCATTATGTTCAGAGTCGTCTTTCAATCCAAAAATGAGAACGTTCTTTTCTCTAGATTTTCGGTCTGAATATTCACGATCCTGTTCTATACACTTAACTTTTTCGGAAAGCAGCTCCAGTCTTGACTCCACCTTTTTTGATACAATGGTGGATTCCTGCACTTCCTTTCTCAAGTCCTTGTGAGATTGTGTCAACAGCTCGTTACTTTTTAGCAGGGTGTTTAACGATTCCTGCAGACGTTCCTCCATTTTTTTTTAGTTGTAGAGTTCTACGGATTGTGGACAGCTTCCAATAACCTTCCGAAATTTATTTAAAGTCTCCTCTCAATAAATTAACCACAGAATTTTCCAAATTACGATACATTAGACAAACACTGGGAAATCGATTATACGCTCCTCAAACACGTCTGCTCTTAACCACGCACCAAAGTTTTCTTCCCGTTGTCAAAACTGTTTTCTGCATAATTTTTCTTTTACATCATCAATTTTCAAGATTTTAGTAAGCAACATTATCTCTATAATAAAATAGATTCATTTAATGAAGAGTAATATTAAAATTGTTAAATAATAGCTATGTTATAAGCCAAGTCGCTTTCGTCCCACCGGTCGGCGCTGCCCCTCCTTACCCTACACTCTAATTTCAATTTTAGCAATATCATAAGTTTTAGTAACATAAGACCAGATTTTATGGAGCTAGGATTTGGAGCGGTTACACTTGTTATGGCACTCAGTGAGTCCAAGAAGATCACTGATTTAGGAATATTATGTTTGAGAATGTAGTCGAGTATGTATAATATCGCGATAGCTTCAATTGAAAAGATTGATGCGAAAGTAGAAATTTTCCATGAACGTGCTAAGTTAATTGACGCGCAAACTAGAGCACAGCTCGCAGTTTGGTCGTCTTTAGATTTCGAGCCATCTGTATAAAAATGTAAATAATCGTGATATTCTCGGTCTATGAGGTCAGTGAAAAGGTTGTTTGAGGCAGGGCTAGTTTGGACCTGTTTACCTAGATTCATGTCTACGCTTGGGGTAAACAAATGGCCCTCGTAGGGGAATTCGAAGAAGGGGTGCATAAGGGATCTACAAGTATGCCATTTGAAATTATCGACTTTTTCGAAAGCTGCTATCAAATAAAAAATGTTCTTGATTTGGTATGTGTTCTTCTGTCGAGAGTTATTCCAATGGTTCAATAGGATATCGGGAAGGATATCAAGGTTGGCAAGTGTTTTAATAAGGTATTTCCTTGCAAGAAAATTCAAACTTTTCATGAGAGGAGGCTCATAAGATTCTGCTAAAATGACATTAATTGGTGTGCTCCTTCTATAGCCTAGGGATAGTCTGAGGGCTTGGTTTCGAATTTTTCCTAGTTTGTCAAAAAATGTATATCTTTGCAAATTGAATATGTGGGAACCATAATCGAAGTAGCTTCTGATCAAGGCATCATAGACAGTCTTCGGTATGTATGGGTCGGCACCCCACCATGTGACGGCGAAAACAGCTATGCGCATGAGCACAAACCAGCATACGAGTTTCCATTCTTGGCAAGCATTAATGAATTCTTGGACGTCGCTTGCCCCCCCCCCCCCTCGGCTCACCAAACACATAGGGTATAGGGTAACACATAGGGCAAACACTCGTTACTATTCCTTCATGAGAACGATTTTAGTCATTCGATATTTTGTCAAAGGTACCATATCCTCAGTTGTTTCTATCTCTGCCTAATAGGTATATCTTCGTAAAGTTTAAACGTGGTCTCTCATAGTACCCTTCAATTTGTCACGAAACGATTTCACTTTGTCCTTGTAGATAGATAAAAGTTTATTTTTCAGCCTGCTGGCCTTAAAAAATTGACTTGCTTACACTTCCATTTTTACAGATTTTTCTGAAAACAAACCTTAAAAAAACTAATATCCATCGCTTGCTAATCTCTGTTATTGCTCTAATACCTACTACTTATATACTATTTACAATATTTACATCTTACTTATATCTACTTTCTCTCCTATTTACAATCTTTCCGTCTCCATTCCTCTTCCTCCTCCCTTCTCTTCATCACCATCTTATCTCCATGCTTATCGCACTTCTTTCCACCTCCACGCACTCCTCCAACCAGCGCTCCACTCTTGCCTCCTCCTGTACACACAGTTCACACATCCTCTTCTCCCGAGAGAGCCAGAACCTATTGAAACCCTCCATGCACCCACACCTCATCCTCGCTGTAAGCTCCTGACTTCCTTTCTCTCCTTTCTCACATAAATATTGCGCTCTTGCCCTTGGCATGATCCACACATAGTCCCCGTTAAACCTTGACTCTCTTATTCTCTCTTCCACTTCTGTCCTCTCTCTCTCTCCATGCCGTTTCGCTTAACCAAGTCATAAAGCTTCCTTCCTCGTGCATCCTTATCACTTCATCTATCTGCAGTCCATTCATTCTAAAATACCTTTCCCTCTCAGCCCCCATCTTCCCACCCCCTCCCCTGTTCTCCTTATCCCAACAACACTCCTTAACCAGCCTACTTCCCCCCTCTTCCAAAAATTTCTCCTCATATTTACACAGCCTGCTCCCTGCTAGAATCCCTACACTCGTTCTCCCCGTCTCCCTCCTGACAATATACTTAGTCGTGTTTTTTGCCAACCCCAGGGTCCACTTTACATACCTCTTCTGCGTTCTATTTACCTCTTCACTTACCTTCCACCCCCACACCTCTACTCCTCTATTCTACGTCCAAAATCATCTGCGAATAGCTTCTTTCCCAACCCCCACAACTGCCTCATCACCACATTAGCCCTCCTCACTCTCTCTTTTATGTGACCATCCACTCCCCCATTCCACCGAAACACGAAGCCCAAGTACACAAACTCTTTCACCTCCTGCACCTCCTTTCCCTTCCACTTCCACTCTCCTCCCTTATCCCTTCCCCCTCCATTTCTGAACACCATAAACTTGGCCTTTTCCGCATTCAGCTCTAGCCCCTTCTTATCCACGTATCTTCTCAACCTCTTCATCATCTCCTTTAAGGCCTCCTCGCTATTTGCCAGCAAAACTATGTCATCTGCATACGCTAGTGACCAAATTCTAACCCCTCCGATCCTGACTGCTCCTACCAACCCGGCCTCCAGCTTACTTTCCATATCCGCAATTGAAATCGCAAAAAGCGTTGGGCTAGGTGGACACCCTTGCCTTAACCCTCTATCCATACAGAATCCCTCCGAAATCCCCCCTCCTCCTCTTACCTTGTCTTTGGCCTCTTCATATATCTCCCTTACCCTCTCAATTAGGCCTCTCTCTACTCCCCTATCCTCCATCGCCTCCCACAACCTCCCCCTATCCACCGACGGAAACGCGCCTTTGAGATCCACAAAAAACGCGTATACTCTCGTCCCCTTCTTCGCTAATTCTCTATCCACCACGTGCTGCAGAACGTAGATATTGTCGATAGTACTCCTACCCGCCCTAAATCCCACCTGCGTCTCCGGCAATATTCCCTTCCCCTCGACATCCTTCCGCAGTCTCTCTGCCACCACCATCGCGTATACTTTATACGCCGTATTCATGAGCATAATCCCTCTATAATTTTCCTGTCTATCTCTATCCCCTTTCTTATACAGTGGCACTATTCACCCTTCTCTCCGCCATCCTGGGAATCCCTCCCCCCTCCATTCTTTCTTCACTACCTCCTTCAGCCTCTCCCTAACCTCTTGTGTACTAGACAGCCATGCTTCGTTCTCTACCCCATCCATCCCTGCTGCTTTTGACCTTTTCAACTTCCTTATCTGCTTGTGTATCTCCTCGTCATTCAACTCCGCCATCTCTGCTTCCCCCGTTCTTCTACTTCCCCCATCCGTCTTCCTTGAATCTGAGCCCTGGAATGATTCTTTAAAAAATTCCCTCCACTCCTCACTCCCTATCTTCTCGCTGACCCCCACCCTACGCTTCCTAAACCTATTTATTATCTTCCAGACGTGCCCCTCGGTCTCAACATTTGCTAACTCCTCTTCCAGATCTTTCTCCTTTTCCTGTTCTTTCTTCTTACACATAAATTTAAACCCCTTCCTCATTTCTACGTACTCCTCCCTTCTCGCATTACCCTCTTTCCACTTCTTGTACTTCCTCTTCACCTTCCTTTTCATCTTTTTACATTCCCTATCCCACCACGGCTTCACCATTCCTTTCTTCTTCTTTCTAAATACCTTCTTTTGCACAAACCCTTTCACCTTCTCTTACAGGTCCTCCCATATCTCTTCCACCGACTTCCCTCCAAATCGTACCTTTCCTAGCTGCTCCTGATACTTCTCTATCGCCTCCCTCGTCCAGGTCACCCTCTTCCCTACCGAGACTTCTTCCCCGCCTTGTCATTCGCCACCCTCACCACTTATCCACAGACTTAATGGCTGATGATCTGATCCCACCCTCCCCTCTACTGCGAATTTTTCCCTGTCCTCCCATCCTTGCATATTCATAACCACATAGTCTATCACCGATACTTCCACCTTACTTACATATGTGTATTCTCCCTCTTCGTCCCCAGTTGCCATACCATTCGCCACCACCCAGCCTCTATCCTCCATCCAGTCGCATAGAATCTCCCCTCCTTATTTATTATCTTATCCTTCGAGTTCCTTTCGAAGCTCTCCTCTTCCCTGTAAAGTCCCCCTTCGCTCCCCATCCTCGCATTAAAGCCCCCACCCAGTACCACCACACCCTCCTCTCTTTCGCCAAACAGGTCTTCCACCCTTTCTTTAATTCTTCCCATCCCATCCTTATTGTGCACGGTCACAAACTTACACATTCTCCCTCCTATTTTTATTTCCCTCATTTGCACTCCCTCCCCCTCTTCCTCTCCATGAACTTTTTCCTCTAATCCATCTCTAACCCCGGTTATGATTCCCCCACTGGCCCTTCCTTTCTTCTTCACTCTGACCGCCTCCTGGAGTCTCAACCCTTGGCAGCTTTGGCTCTATTATATCCCATTCCTTTCTTCCTACCCACGTCTCTACCAGTCCCACATCAAATTCCTGGATATACCGCCAAAACTCCTCATCCTTCTTCTTTACCCCTGCTACGTTCCAGTACAGTACCTTCACTACTCCTCTACCCTGCATTACCCCCACCCCCCTACTTCTTACGGAACAAATCCCACTGCACTTCCTTGAACAACTCTTTCTCCTCGTCCCACACCCACATCTTCCCGTCTACTCTTATTTTCCGATATCCTACCTTCGCCAATCTCCCTTCTCTCCTCTCCCTCCTAGCCCTGTCGTACAGCATTCTCTGCACATCCCTTGCCTTTCTCGTAAAATCGTGATCGATGAAAACTCCCTCATCCTGTATCCTGTTCTTATTTCGCATTACCCCCAACTTTTCTTCCCAGCTATCCAACTCCACAACCGCTACTTCCTTCTCCTTCATACCCTCCAACTTAATTTTCCCTATCCTGCCTTTAACCCACCATATGCTCTGTAGCAGCTCTTCCACGCCCTCCCTTTCTTCTCCACTCTTTAGCTTCAACCCTCTTATCACGATATTATTTCGCCTGTCTGCCTTTTCTTGTCCCTCCATTCTCAACTCCATTGCCCTTATCCTTTCCCTATCCGCCCTCTCCTCCTTTTCATTCCTACGCTCTCTTACTTTATCTTCTATCATATTCTCTACCCTCTCCCAAATACCTTTAATCTCTCTTCATGAAGATGACGATCAGAATCGTGCAGAGAATCCTCAAAAACATAAATAATAACATATCAGTGCAATACTAGATAAGATTTTGCAACAAGGAGAAACGAACGTTAAACAAAGCTTTAACTGCATGAGAAACCCCGTATAAAAATGGTTAAAATTCAAAACTTTGCACAGTTGGGGTGGAAAAACATCGAAAAGGTAGAGGCTAGGATGGGTTGAACTTTGTTGTGGGTACCTCAAGGAATCTTTTTTGACCGGTTATATCCCTCCTGGCGCTGAACACCTGAAGACCTTCCCTTCTTTATTCTTCTTAGAATAAATTGAAACTGTGACTGGGGAATTCACGAGAAAATGTGTTTTTAATCGAGTAATGCTGTTGCAGTTGGTTTTTGTTACACTATTGCGTATGAATTTGTGTCATAAGCTAAAAAAGTTGGCCCATCATTCTCATGGAATTAAATACATATGAGGGGCAATCAAGTAGTGTTTTTTTCAACTATGTAGTAATGCTTGGATCATTTCCGCAAAAATATATACATATCGCAACCTTGAACATATATTTAAACCATCAAGATAATATAAAGTCAAGGTACAAAATTCGAGAAATTCTTGATTTTTTTTAAACTTCTCACACACTATATTCTCATCAAAAGATCAAAAATAACTTTATTAGGGATCACTCGACGCGGAATTTCATGAGCAGTAATTTTTAGTATCGCTCGCGCTAGCCGTGTAGATAAATTCTAAAGGTAGTGTATATTAACAAGGTGAAAACGTTCTTTGTTCCAATTCTTCTTATTGAATAAAATGTTACAGAAAAATTTTCTCGAGAACACATTTACGTTCTCTTTTTTTTCTTTGTCCTCTACTAATGGAAGCAAGAAATGAGCAGAGTGTAAAAAACAAGTTGATAAAAAAACCGCTTAAAGTACAATTAATAAAAGTGATAAAAGGAAAAACTTTATAATTGAGTATTAAATTAACTACATATAGATGAAACGTAAAGCTTAATACTCAACAAGAAAGTATAATTTGCCTAGTAACTAATACTATTCGCTTGTTTTTGTACCATTTATAAATAGGGATTTGCAAGTTCAAAATGATTAATTTTTAAATCGTAAAACTGTACAAGTATTATATTTCTTTTTTTATAGAAATATCGTCTTCTTGGATTGAAAATGTAACTGTTTGATTGTATTTTTTCTTTGTTAACTGAATAATTTTTTTCCCCGAAAAATTCAACTCTTCTGCTGAAAATGTCACTTTGTAGTTTGAAAATTTAACTATTAAATGAAAAATTAATTTTTCTGTTGAAAAATCAACTTATTTTAAAATAATCAATTTGTTAGTCTGAAAACTCATATATGTAGGTTGAAAATTTAAGTGTTTGAAAATTAAAGATGTTGTTAAAGTCATATTTTTTGGGCGAAAATTTATACTGTAAAATTATACTGTACAAAAGTATTACTACTCGTCATGAAATATGAGCTTCATTTCTATTACAAGACTAACAATAAGTAACAAAATAATAAAAAATCAAATAAAAATTATCATTTAGAAGAAGCCAAAGAAAAATATGTTTGAATTGTAATTTAACCATTAAAATAGTGATTTTCGTTGGGCTGTCACTTTCCTATTTGTCTTTTTTACCTTCATATCGCATGAGAGAATATTTTACATCTAAAATTACAAAGACGTTCAAATTTTATTTGCGAACGTCTATAATTTTACGCCTGACTGGTAGACAGGTAACCACTATTATGCGTAATTTACAGCAAAAAGGGGTGTGCCCTTACTTTACTCGGATCTTTAGTAGAAATTTTATTATTTACTGCAATTTACGTGATCAGCGTGCAAATTAAATTTCCAGTGATCACCGCACTGAAAATTGTTGAACCATATAGATTTTAACGCGAATCCAACTAACAAAGGGGAATTTACGAAACCAATCGATGTCAACTTTAAACTAGATTTCACGCATTTTAGGAATAACTACTTGACAGATCTAATCACGGAAAATTGTATAGGTGAAATAAAATAATTAATGAAGCAGTCTTGCAAAACTAAAGCTTCAAATAAATGCCAAGCCAATTTCATCATCTAAAAAATACTTATAAATTTAATAAATATTCCTTGACGGTACAGTATTTAAAAAATAAATTTAGGTAATTTTTTGTTTGAGATTATGGAATTAAAAGGGTTTGATACTTAAAATTACTCTGCACAATTGATTTACGTTTTATTACCCCTTAACGGTCACACGGGGTGTGTCACAACCCACGGGCTGTCTGATTTTTTTCCGATTGTATACGTTTTTTTTTCTTTCAAGTATCTTTTTCGTATAGTCAAATTATCACTGAGGCTTTGAAGATATTTTTTCCTATTTTGTACTGTTTCAACATCACTCTTTTTTTCAGTCAAAATTATCTGAAGGTGTATTTGGAGGTGTGACCGTTAAGGGTTAATTAAGTTAATTAAGCTTTATTCAAAAAATTAATCTACTAGTAATTATGATTTGTTCAAATACAATAGATTTTTCTAATTGTAGGTCACAACCTAGTCACAAATTCTTTCCCGCTGGCAGTAAATTGTTACCAAAACAATTAATGAAAACATTTTCCCAGTCGAAATAACAAATAACGAAATAACAAATTTATCATCCTGAAATGTTCTTTTACTTTACAAAAATTTTCCATCTTTTATTGCACTCAATTTCGATGGGTCATTCAGAGTTACGTATTGTTCTCCCAATTTCGTCTGGGAAAATGCTTTCATTAATTGTTTTGGTAACAATTGCTGCCAGCGGGAAAGAATTTGTGACTAGGCCGTGAACTATAATTAGAAAAATATATTGTATTTGAACAAATCATAATTACTAGTAGATTAATTTTTTTAATAAAGATGAAATAAACAAAAATTAAGTCGATCAATTATAATGGCTTAAACGCATCTCAGGGTACCATCGTACCTGACTTAGCCTAGCGAACCTTTTCTATTGTGCGGTGCTCCGCCTCGAGCGAGCTCGAACTCGAAGCTCGGCCAAGCGCTGTGGTGCTCAACCGGAGGCTACTGTGTATGTACGCGCGATGGTACCTTTAAAATTTTAATGACTCTGTTCCCACCTCTATTTCCACCGGAGGCTACTGAGGCTACGGCTACGGAGGCACAAAAAATAATGTCAGTCCAGAAGGATAAATTTGATATCCAAAAAGACGAATGTTCCACAGTACAGTGGAATTTTCGCCCAAAAAATATGACTTTTTAACAACATCTTTCATTTTCAAACACTTAAATTTTCAACCTACATATATGAGTTTTCAGACTAACAAATTGATTATTTTAACATAAGTTGATTTTTCAACAGAAAAATTAATTTTTAATTTAATAGTTAAATTTTCAAACTACAAAGTGAAATTTTCAGCAGAAGAGTTGAATTTTCGGGGGAAAAAATTATTCAGTTAACAAAGAAAAAATACAATCAAACAGTTACATTTTCAATCCAAGAAGACGATTTTTCTATAAAAAAAGAAAGTATAACAAAAAAGTTGAATTTTGGACCAAATTCAATTATTTATTCATTTATTTATTCAATCATTTAATCCGGTTGAACACCACAGCGCTTGGCCGAGCTTCGAGTTCGAGCTCGCTCGAGGCGGAGCACCGCACAATAGAAAAGTTTCGCTAGGTCAAGTCAGGTACGATGTTACCCTGAGATGCGTTTAATCAAACTAAAGTGGCACTTGAGTTACATATGAGCATCTTTTTGAAAAACTAGAGATCGAAAATTTTGACGATTCCATTACACTTTCATGAATGAGAATGTAAAAAAAGTAATGAGTATTAGAATTCAAATTACAAAAGTTTCAATATAAATGCAACTGAATACAAGTTTCAATGTTTGCACAACTCTTAGACAATTGAAAATGCAATAATTTTCAGATTTAAAGAGTTTTATAGGCTTTAATTATGATTTTGAGAAGCAAAAAGTCATTCACTGATTCAATGAGTTAGTATTGAGGTACTTAATAGTCACAAGTGACTAACATTCAGCTGAATTTCACTATTGAATAATGTAATTTGTCTAATGAATTAGTGACATTATTTTTGAATGATGTATCAGTAAAATTTTTTATAAAAATGAGTTGAGATTGCCTGATTTGACGAACAATTAGTTCAATATAAGGCGCTGTCTATTATTATACGAAATTATCCATAAGCCTAAATGGTCAAGTATAACAATAGGGCTAGTATTACGGAATTTTCAGGGATACTAGCCCTGGGTGGGCTAGAATGGTTTAGGCTTACGGGAAATCCTTTAACAGTAAACAGTACAAATTGGCAGTATAGACACTATAACAGACTATAATAATTGTTAGTCAAATTGAACTACAATTAGGATTGACTTAGAGAGAATGGAACAGTTCAAATTCCATTTTTCAAAATCAAAGAACTTTTAATTGGAAACCTTTAGAATTGTATTACATATTTGAAAGTTCATACGTTCAAAATAAAGAAATTTTCAACTTCACCTGCTTAAAATTAAATAATTTTCATCATGACATTGTGAGCTTATATTATACTTTCCAAAATTCAGCCGTTTCAATGAAATATTCAAAACCGAAAAATGTCAATTTCACAATACATAAAGTGGTATAAAATTATTTGAGTGCTTGAAAAATTGTCTGATTTTGAAATAATATCGTTTCAAAATAAGAAAAACTTTTTATATTGGTATTGGCCTTGCCTTTGTAAATTCAAATAACACGGTCTGGAATTATACTACAAATTAGGGAGCTTTCATAAACCACGAGGCATGTTTAGGAGGGCGAAAAACTATAGGAAGATTTGGAAAAACGGGTACACGCGGGAGGGAGCGGTCAAAATCGCAGAAAAATATGCCACGTGGTTTGGAAGCACAGAAAAAACAGAAGTGAATTTTTGTATCGGGTAATTTTCAAGTAGATAAAGCTGAATTTTTTCACATCGAAACAAAACAAGATTTAATAGACCATTTCCCATGTGCTGGGTAAATTTTATCACGTGAAGTTAATTTTTGTTGCAGGTAAAGATTACTCTGAAATCGCTGTAAAGATTACATTTCGTTTCTTCTGTGAGCCCTTTTATTTACATTATAGGCCATGGCTATGTGTACCGAAATTTCGGTACTAATGACCGGACTAAGGACCGGAATAATGATGATTATACATCCATTATTCTAAATTAGTGTAATTTCTGAATTAGTGTAAAAAATTGGTTTCGAGATCAGGCAAGAAGGAAAAGAATCAGATATTTTTGTTGTTGTTGTAGCAAACGTTTCGACCGTTTATGGGGACCCCAGTGCCAAATTTATTTTACTAGAATTAAAATAAAAAATGCTGGCTTATTCCAGTTGCACAGCTAGTTACTTAGGAATGTAACATTCTGTTTCGGTATGTACAAACTTTCTTAATATTTATAGACCAAAACCTAATTTAGCCGCATTGACCCTAATTTATTAATCATCTTTATTAAATATAACTATATATGGTATTAGTATTTTTGCGATGAAGCCGATTCTCACTGTTAAAAAATCGGATCAAAATTTAATATGCATGTGAGTAAAGTCATTTGCATATACCGTAAATTAATTTAAACATATATTAAGGTCGGTAAAACAGAGTGCGTGAAAACAACAAGTTCTTTGATGCCTTCAGATCTTGTCAAATATTAAAAAATAAAGAAATAACCTTAAATTCGTCAACTAAATTCCTACTTACAATTAAAGTGCAACGTACGGGTAGAATTTTTTCAAAAATTCGCTGTGAATGTTGGAATTTTAACGTGAGTACAGGTGCTTGGGGGTTAGGTTTCTTAATTATTTGTTTAATTGAACTTTTCTCTTGAAAACCAGTGTAATTTATATTTTCCTAGGAGAAAATATTATGTTTGATTATTTATAATTGAAAATTGCTGCCAAAATTGTTTTTAATTTGTGTAAAGTGCAAATATCTGACATTTCTGATAAATGATCAATATGCGGTATATGAAATTTGATAACATAGCCTCTTAATGGCGATTTCGTATACCTAGGTTTTAGATTTAATACACAAATGTATATTAAATATATATTGAAAGTGCAAACATTTTTAACATTGCTTATAAATAAAATGTATAATTAAGTTGTTTGGTCTTAAGCACGTAAAAAAGTGGATCGTTAGAAGAACTCTCGAAACCACTAGTTCTAACTATTTTAAATTTAACCGCAGCTTTTCGTCGTGAATTTTGTTAAAATTACTATTTTTTGTTCAGGTATGTTAAACTGACGCTTTAAAAGAGTAGGATGAACAATTTCAAATAGTAGGATGCACTGCACCACTTGGTAACCATCAATACTCAGCGAGAAGAAGTTACTATTTCGTGTAGTAAGCTTTCCTTCTGTGAAGAGTAACTTTGCCGATTTCGCATCGTAACGCGTTTATGTATATGTATATATGCACTGCACGCATTCTACACAAACCAAAATGATGTAAAATGTCGATCGATTTGAGGAGGAAAAAGATTATGTTATATATGATTACTGCACGTAATTTACGATTATTCTTACACAATCGCACGCATAGAGTCTTACAAATATGATCGCACGCTCAAACGCTTTGAAAAATCGCCCCCGCTGGGGAATCGAACCATCAACTCACACAGTAAATATATTATTAGTAATTTATACATATGTATTATTATAAAATGATTAAAATTACAATTTTTAAAAATTACATATTTTGTATTTTTGTAAATCAAGACTTGAAAAAATGATTTCGAATGAAATCTTTGGAATTTTTAATTTTACTTTATTATGATCTCACTTCATTTGAAACGTAACATTAATTTACATAACTGATATGTGTATGAATAAAAAAATAGTTTAAACATTGTAATAATATATCAAATGCAAAATTGAAATCACTATTTTAAGATGAAAAAAACATTGAATAGTGATTCAAATTTAAATTTTTTGCAAAAATAAAATTGTTCTCATGAGATATAGGGATGCTGGATTAGAATAAAAACTGTTTAATACCAAAAAAATAGGTTTTGAGAAACGAATATTAAAGATTGCGATATCACAGTAGAATTGTAGATTTTATTTTTGTTAAAAATCTTAAGAAAATGAGAAAATTTTTTTTTCAATAAATGGTATTGATTTCTACAAACATCAATGTGAAAAGGTTGAAAAAATTATTACTGCTTTAAATATGCAAATTAATTTGAACTAAAATTGTATTACAAATTATTTTTTTATGGCACATGCATGATTTCAGCCCTTTTCAACGCCTATGAAGCGGGGCTAAAGCTCTACTTTTTACTCCCTAGGGACTCAAAAGTGACGTCAGAGATGAATAATGAAAATTATGCATCTATGAGCTCACATTTTATGATTATCAGCCCACTCACGGTAAAAACTGAGAGGAGATTTTGGTTGTAGATAATAGAATTTTGCGGTTATTTATGGAAGGTTACCATATATGCCTGTAAAATTACCATAAATTATCGGAATTTTTCATAAATTTCCGGAAATTTAAAAAAATGAACTTTGGGTAAGTGACCATATTCACCTGTAAAATTACCATGAATGACCGACATTTTTCATAAATTTCCGGAAATTTATGGAAGTTTTTAAAAATGAATTTTGGGTATTCCATGGTAAGTTACCATATCAACCTGTAAAATTACCATAAATTACCAAAATATTCCATAAATTTCCGAAAGTTTACGGAACATTTTCATAAATTTCCGGAAATGTATGGAAATTTTTGAAAATAAATTTTGGGTAAGTTACCATATTCACCTGTAAAATTACCATAAATTACCGAAATTTTCCATAAATTTCCGGTGATTTATGGACATTTTTAAAAATGAATTTTGGATAATCTTTGATAAGTTACCATAAATCACCTCTAAAATTACCATAAATTAGGTTAACATTAATTTCATGCTTCATTATACAAAATCTAATATGGACTGAAATCATGACTGTATTTCGAGAAATGTCTGCAATCATCCATTTGTTATGAAAAATATCTTATGCGCCAAGGGGGAGAGGCACTTTTTCTCCCCCTAGGTGCATAATATACTATTTAATTATTAATTCCCATATTTCACATCTGTTTTCCGTGAGCATTGTGGCATATTGCGCATGCCGTGCGAATAGCGTGCGTTCTACAATGATCGCACGCTGCTCCGTGTTTTAGAAGAAATATTGTGTCGTGGATGCAAGAAGTAAGTATAAAAAAATGACAAATAATATTGATATGAGTAATATGAATATTCATATTGATGATATGTAATCATAATCAAATAAAAACGTATTAGATCTAAATATCATACTTAAATATGCCCACAGCAGGTTTCAGGTTAGGTGCTTCGCTCGTGCAGATAAAATACGAAGACTGCATATTCCTCACATTCGTGACGAAAAATAGTGTGTGAAACTCGTGTGGTATAGTTGCACAATGTACTATTTTTATTATTCAATATGAGAGACTTCAAACTTAAAATTACGCAACCATTAAGGCTTTTGATTTGAAATAAATTTGCAAAATTTTAAGAAGTTCAATCTCGTGCAATGAGTAAAATCCAAGATTTTTTTAATGCTCTCGACATATGTTAAACTTGTATCAGCCGCGTCATTTGGAAAAATATAAGCATTTTTTACTATCTTGTGTAGAAAACATAAGGGTGTTTGTATGAAAAGGGTCCTTATGGTCAATACTCTCTAAATATGAATTAGTTAAAAATTTTACTAGTTTCAATCAGTGACTGAATTATAGCTATGAATCAGTTATTGTTTACTGATGAATCAGTAAACTTATCAATTTATCAGTAAACATAACTGATTCATACCTAGAGTTTAATAACTGATTGTAATTAGTAAAATTTTTAACTAATTCAAAATTCCATAGAGCCATATAGCCGGATAATTTTCCAGCATTCTTAAATTAAGACGAATGTAGAAGGTTTTCGGGTGAATAATGAGTCACGAACACATTTTTGGCGTTGGAACATCGAAACCCCGCTTTTCGAGAAAAAAAAAATAAAGTTGGCGAATATGTCATACGCGCAAATGCTTTTTCTTTAAATATTAAATATAACCTTATCCGGTTGTTTTCCGGACCTCTGTATAGTGCCAATTCATTCAGTATATAGGTCCTAGCATCATCCCCTACTGAAACCCGAAAATAATCCTCTTGACCCTGACTTAGAAAAACGCGAATATCTCCTAAACTAAAACCGGCGATAAGGGCCCTTTTAATGCGGACTGCCACATATAAGTTTTAAAGTAAACATTGTTTCTTATGGTCTGAACCTAGCAGAATCATATACATCGGAGATTTCTGTCATAAAATCCGAGATATTTTATCAGAAAACTTAAGAAAGTGTAGAAGAGTCTTTCTCAAACGCGCAAAAATTAATAAACCGAAAACTCCCCATCGATTAAGGAATAATAATTAATTTTGAAGTTGTGTAATTCAACTTTTTGACGAAAATTAACGAGCAATTTGGCAACGTTGCGTAATGAGGCCAATTTGGTGCGTAACTAATTCATTGGATATTTTAAACTTTTATATGCTAACAGGGGTACTAGGGTGCTCAATAAAAATTTGAATTTTGCAAGCGCTATTTCCTTAAGTTCTTCTTTTTAATGTAAAAATACTACCATAAATTTTTTTAAAGAGGTTCAACTAAGCATTTTTTTAACAAAAAGAAGAAATTTATGGGGCAGCGTTTGCAAAATTCGCAAATTAAAACTTTTATTGGACACGCTCAGGGGTGCAACGATATAAGAATGGAGTCAAATTGCTCCAACTTACGTTCAATTTCCAAACCTAGCCTCCGTAAGACTATGCTCTACAATTTTTTTAATAATTGTATTTCAAATTCTTGAATTTTCCAAAATTTAAATCAGAAAAATTACAACTTTTAATACCAAGTTTCGACCAAAAATTATTCAATTTTGAATATTATGAATTAAAAATTTGTCAACCATTTAGACCTTGATTTCTCAATGGCACAATTCTGAGAAATTTGAAACCAAACAATTTTGTCTGATTTAATCTAAACCTATTAAATTTTAAAATGTTCCAAAAGAGAAAAACTTACTGTCTGGCAGGCTTGAAGTAATTATTAAAAACGGTACATTTTCAAATTATGAACATACCGAATTAAACAATTAGAAATTTATGGATTTAAAAATTAATATTTTGAAATTCAGGCCTTGAAAAGGAAACAATTTTACAATTACTTTAAAAAATATTTTAATTAAAAATTAGAAGTGCTTCAGACGAACTCGATCAATATAACATTATTTCATATGATATGGAAAAGTGTTTCTACTAAGGGGACTTCCATAAATAACGTAACACAAGTTTCCGACAATTTTGACCCTCCCCCCTATGTAACGCTTTTTCCGACTTGACCTTGTAGTTTTTCGCCATTATGCTACACTAGACGAGACCCCCCCCCCCCCCAAAGTGTTACGTAATTTGTGGATGGCCCCTAATCATAAAGTAAGAAATGACTAAAGAAAATCAATTCACTATTTTAAAGTCATTTAACCCCCGAGAAGCCAATATTAGGAAGAAAAAACAACAGCAATGTTGCTCCAACTCTACCCGATAAGAAGAGAAGAATTCAAAAAAATTAATACTTTCCTATTTAAACGAAAGAGTGAGAATTATTTAATTTTTTTGAATTTGCTAATTTTTCATCGGGAGAAGTGCCCAACGAAAGAATAGGTTTATTTCCGAAACCAATTCTTTTCTATTTCCTTAACGAATGCCGCTTGTGTTGTGTTCCATACAGGCTAACATATTTTCTATTTTTTTAATTCCTCTTAATGCGAGCCGTAGACGCACCTCTCATGGTTATTTTTAATTCCACACTTACATGCTGTATTTTAGATTAATTTAATTCATTCTAATCCGTCCACAAAATGCGTGCACTTACAGGATTTCTATTCCTCCGTGTGCAACTTCCGTTTCGAAATTTCAATTTTTTTGTCCTCTCCTAACCCCGAAAAATGATTTCAGATGTTCAGCAGTCAAGATGCGAAAAGTTAACCTAAATCAAAAATCCAAAGTCAAACTAAAAAAATGGTAAGCAGGAAATAACAAAAATTTGATTTCGACTATGCTGGATAGATCGTTTTTTGGCGTACTACTTTCATATGAGTAAATAATTTCAAGATATTTTATTTTGTTTCTCCTTTAGACTTGATAATTTTTATAAATAAATTTTTTTTTAATATACTTCTTCGAATTGATCTCGGTCGGATTGATATGTAACTTACACATTATTTATCTATTGTTATTTATGATATCATTTGAACATGATAATCTTTTATATTTTTAAAGTTAACAAAAACTCTATGACTGATATTTAATCTTTGTTTTACATTTCTCCACTTTTTAATTCCTCTCAATGCGCTTCCATTAAATTTTTCTGAGTCGATTGAAAGGACTAGCTTTTGCGCCTTCAAAGTGACATTCTCTTTCTTCCTATTCTTTCTTTTGCATTCCCCCACTTTTTAATTCCTCCCAATACACTGCCATTTCATTTTTCTAAGACAATTAAAAGGAATAGATTTTGCTTTTTTTTCTATTCGTTGGTAGAAGTTTCGATGGAGGAAAATTCACGTATTAATGAGAATTCAGAATCTGCATTTTTTTGAATTCTTCTCTTCTTACCGGGTGTAGTCCGATAGAGTCGGAGCAACATTGTTGTTTTTTTTCACCTTCCTAAAAATTCACTCTCATTTCACTATTTTCCCGATCTAGAGGCCACCCTACTTCAATAAAATTTACAATTTTAAGAAGTTAACATAAAAGAATGATGAGATTGGAAAGGAATTTATATTTCTTAGAAATTATGTAAAACCTACAATTAATTACTCATTGTATTCTCTTTATCTTCCATTTAAATAGCTGAACTAGCCGGCGACATACAGGAACATTAATTATCTGCAATGATTGGCGTAAAACAAACACCACATTTAGCACCCACTGCTGACTAATCTTTTGGCACGAAACCCATTCATCGTAACGAGTTTATCCAAAGGATAGTATGAATACAAAAGTCTAGTCTTGTTATCTCGATCGCGATCATCTTTGACCAAGTTTTTTTCTATAAAGGAGGAAACTTGAAAATTCGACAAATGAAATTTTACATTTTTTGCGCATATACACTGTAAAAGATGCGACTTCCTCGACGCGCAGAAGCTAGGTTGTTGCGTACGATGCTTTATCAAGAGAGGACCGTCGAACCGCCAAGCAGAAATAACTGGGGCGCCGGCCTGACGATGGTTACCTTGTTGAAGATTGGTACTAATTGAAAGATGGTTTTCCGATAGTGAATGTGGATTAACTCATATCGACCAATAACGCTCTTTACAACGTACAGCTATAAAGTGTTTATTCAAATTGCGGACAAATTTCAGGAGTGACCTTTCGCGTACAAATTATAAATAAAAAAATAAAATAATACAATTAAAATGTGTAATTAAATTTTAGTCAATTAACAAAAATTCTATAAATAAAAGACTAGAGTGAACGAAAAAATTAACATCGATTGAGACAAGCTGGAAAAATGTTTAATTATGGTTGATCCCGCGAATCTACGATAAGTTAGGAACACTGATGCAATTTGATTATAATCATGGAGAACAGAACCCTCGGGCCTGCAAAAGTAACCAGTGAACATGAGTTCATTTTAAATTTGCTCCATGGATTTCAAATGTACTACATCCCGATTCTCGTCTACCTCGGTTCCCTCGGGAACTGTCTCTCCGTCTGTGTCATCTTCTGCACCAAAATGCGTCGAACATCCTCAAACTTTTATCTTGCAGCTTTGGCAATTAGCGACACAGGCTTCTTGGTGACATTGTTCGTAGTTTGGCTGGGCATGGTGGAAGTGAAATTATTTGATAGACAAGGATTCTGTCAGTTCTTCGTTTACTTGACAACAGTCTGCAGTTTTCTCAGTGCTTGGTTTGTCGTGGCTTTTACAGTAGAAAGATTTGTGGCAGTGCGTTACCCTCTTCGTCTGCAGTGGATGTGTACAGTGACAAGGGCAAAAACTATTCTTTTGAGTATAACTTTGGTCGGTCTAGTAGTATGCAGTCCAGTCTTATTGTTTTCAAAACCACAAACAACAAACTTGTTGAACACGACAACATGTAGTTTGGCTGCAGAATGGCAAAAGTGGGCCAGTACTTACAATGTTATAGATACAGTGCTAACATTTGTGGTACCCTTTTGCCTGATTGTGGTTCTGAATGGATTGATTGTGAAGTCGGTCGGGATACTTGCGAGAGTCCGAAGAACTTTGACGATTGAGGCTGGAGCACAGCAGGGCGATAGAGACAGATCCAGTGGTTCGCAAAGTCCTCGAGGCGTAGTGCACCAGCAGAAGGTCACGAAGATGCTTCTGATGGTCTCAAGCGTTTTCCTCTGCTTCAACTTGCCAGCTTACGTCATAAGAATTTATATATACGTTCTTACCCAGGTATGGTAATGTTTGCAAATGCCCTCCTTCGTTCACGATGCTCACTTCTATTAGAAAATCTACGAGCCTCTTTCACTCCGTTTATAAATTCCGATGCGCATTCGCCTATAAACAGACCTTCGCGAACGTAAAGCTTCGCTCGCTGCGAGAACGATTCACTGATCTAAGCCACTCGTGGGGGCCCTTGTTATTGTAAACAGCGAGATTTATGTTCGCGAACAATTGCAGTTGGTGCTCAAACGAGAATATGAGCGAGGACAGAGCTTAGGGAAGATAAATTAAATATTTCATCACACTTGTAACATGACTATTCAACATTAATGTGAATAAAAAATTTTGATATTAGATCATTTTTAATCACTGAAAATTTCAACTTACTTTGAGAAATATAAATATATAAATACAGGGTCACCACTCAAATCTCAGGAAAAATTCGGTAATTTCCCGGTTCTGAAAAAGTGGAACATTCTTACATAATCATTTTAAAAATATAAAAAATGGACGCATTAAGTCCATAACTTGGTTTCCATTCGAAAATTTGTTCGGTTTCTTAAAACTGAAATATTTCAAATAGGAGGATTTTAAATTCAAACCTTTAATATTACTTTCAAATTGTACAAAAATTATAAGTCCAACAAGCTTAATTTAAAGGCCAAGAAAATTAGAGAGCGATTTTAAATAAAACATTAAAAATTCTATAACTTCAAAAAACTAGTCCGCAGATTTGAAAATTATCAAATTGAAAATTAGAACAATCGAAAATGGCATAATCAGGACTTCTAGCCTGAGTCTGAGCACCAGAAAGCTGCACTAGAAACTCGTCAACCAACTATAAAATAAATCAAATATAAATACAAAAACAAACAGTAATCCTCACAATTAAATAAGCTCAAATTAACCATTCAAAAATCTCCAAAAGAAAATCCTTGCTCTCTCAAACTGAACCGATGATATTGTATTGGTTAAAATAGCCAGAAGAGGGTCACTGGTTTCCAATGGAATATCACTGATAATCAGCGAAATTTTCGCTGAATAGCAGTGAAAATTCTCAGTCGGTAAATATAGAAATATCAAACCTACAAAAATAATTAAATAATTTATAGAAACCAAGAAAATCCAGAAATAAACTTGATTTTCTAATTCCAGTTTCAACATTCGTGTAATTCTTTTTTTAATGCTTTCTGTATTTAGGTCGAGATACAACTTGAATCCATCACATTAATAATGCAACAACGATTTAATTATGTAAGCACAGTGTTCACCATAGAATCCAATATGGTAAGAAAATTATATTCCTTGATGCCACAATCAAAGAAATTAGGAGATTACAAGAATATAATAATTACATTATTATTTAAATTACTTGTATAAATTAATTTCTCAGGCTTAAGATGGTTACATTACTTACATAATTACTATTATTATTAATGAATTAATTTTAATTATTTTTTAGGTATAACGAAAGTAAGAACAATATTTTATTTTCTCCTTCAACGTAAAATTCCAGTTAACGAATTTGCTAAAAAATATAATATGCTAGAAAATATGCTAAAAAAACATTTTCAGGTTGAGCTAAAATTGGTTTTTGAAAAATAGTTCCTCCAGCAAAAATGAAATACTTATCTTTCAGAAATTATGATATTGTATTCATACGAAATTTGGCAATCCTAACAAATTAAAAATAATTCACAAAAAAATTAAGAGGTGTGATTTTTCAAAAAAATATCAAAATCGACTAAATAATTGTTTATTTTTATTTTGTCACACTAACTTCATTTTGCAGGAAAACATTGATCCTTGGCTTGGCAATGTATCTTTTTTACACACAACTTTATATATTAAATTTTTTTGGATTAATTAACAAACTTGACTTTTTTCTATAATTCGTGAAAAAGTGCCAGTTTTTCAACCTGTTTTTGGTGTAAAAAGTGACCGATTTTTGGTCGATGACGTGGCGCATGCGCAGTGCCAACCTTTCCGGGCAATAGTAAAAAAAGTGGACGGATGCAGTGGAAAAAGTAAATGGACGCAGTGAAAAAAATGAGGCACAGTGAAAAAAGTAAATAAAGTGCCAACTGTTTCGTGTTATTTCGAGTGTGCTCGTGCTGCCTCGTGTGTGCTCGTGCATCGTGCGCAGCCAACTTCATTCTATTTTCCGACTCTCGTCCCTAACCTAAATCAATTTCCTGAAAAGTCTCGAGTTGTGTATTTTGTATGTACTTTTGTCACTTGGCAAAAGCAAAAAACACCGTCAGTTTCTACGGAAATGCTGTGCTTGGTTTTTTTCACGAAAAATCGGAAATTTTGGAGCACTTAACTTCATGGACCAACGATTCAATTGTGAGAACCAGCTTATTATTACTGCCATGGTTTCGACAATTGCCATTGTTATTGTTGCGTCAATCGACAGAAAATCGCATTCTTTTTACATAACAAAAAAACAGGTAAAAAAACTAGCACTTTTTAAACAAATTATAGAAAAAGTATCGTGACCCACACATTGAAAAGGCGACGATTTAAAACTCTCGGTTTTTCAAATTGTAGCACAATATACTAATAACTTAAAGGTGTGTATAAAAGGACACATTGCCAAGCTAACGGTTAACAAAATGTTAGCAACCAAAATTGTAAAACAAAATGTATGGGTGCAGTTCCTCATTTTTTGATTCGTTTGCATTCCTTTGCATTCCAGATGCATTAACGCGGTAGAAATTGATTTTGTTGGGATTCGACTTCTTTATTGCATCACTTTTCATCAAGAACAACAAATTAAAAATCAGGTATCAATGAATTCCAACGGTTAAACGTTTTAAAAAGGTCAATGAAATTGCATAGAAATTCACGTTTAAAATGAGACAGGGAATTTAAAAAAGGTTCACTGCTTCCGACAGTGTTATTTATTTCGCACATAAAGGTAACTGAATCTTCAAACTATTTTAAATAATGATGAAAACATAAAAAATAATTATCTTCTTCTGTACAACAATCCTTGTAAGATGAACAGAAACATTTTTTAAGGAGACAAAAAATCCTATTATACAGGAATTCTAGGGCAATTTTTACAATTAAAGACTCGGTTTAAAGAATTCTGTATGTTCATGCCCGGGTAAAAACATTTTGTCTTGATTTTGTCTTGAATGTCTTCAATATGTCTTTAGGACGATGATGTCTGGTTCCGTCTCACCAGCTAGACATTGGAGATATAGAGACTTTGCTTGCATTTATGACTTTTGAGTGAGCCAAGACAAGACCAGGTTGACTTGTTTCAAGACAAGAAGTGTAAGTCCTGATAAATATAACGAATTGCTCTCAAAGAAAATTATATTGCCAGTTTGTGGCTTTAACATTTGCCAGGGCGAAAAGTAAAGAAGTTTTAGTTTGTAAATTTTATTGTCCATTATACTCCGGCCTCTATAAACTATGGACCCCACCAGGAGGGCCTGCCATTTCCAGGAATCAGGTAGCTAGGTGAGGACCAAGCAGTTGACATCTGCTAAGGATTAAAATTTTACAACCGATAAAACTTGTAATTTTGTAATGAATAATTTTTAAATAAGAAATTCGGAACCTGTCTGTCTCAACAACTGCAGGCATATAAAATTTGTGATGAAAAGATTAAAACTGTCATTTTCTAGAAGTATCTAGTGAACTCTTGGAGATAGGAAAAAATGGACATCGTTTTTAGATTCACCATCCAAACAACATAATTATTGCAGATAAATGAAATTATTAACACATAAACTAATGAGAAATAATATTAACATGGTAGAAATGACATACTTCAGACCAATAAGTAGAAATTGGATGTTAAAATTTCTTTATTTCTGTCGACGTTTCGAAAACTGTA
This sequence comes from Andricus quercusramuli, assembly GCA_932178445.1. Lineage (NCBI taxonomy): Eukaryota > Metazoa > Arthropoda > Insecta > Hymenoptera > Cynipidae > Andricus > Andricus quercusramuli. The sequence continues at coordinate 143,882 of CAKNXH010060135.1, forward strand.
ACGTTTTCCTCATCAGGACTTTGAAGTTCATGTTTCCATTTTTAAAAAATTCATCACATTTTTTTATTCAGAGAATTCCATTCCTCAATACAGAGAATATATATTACAGAGAATATTCAATACAGCTCTCTGTATTGAATGTATCGTAGCAAAAATGGAGCGAAACAGAAGCTCCGACTGTTTCACTAAATTAACTAAGTTATCAATGAAAAAATGTATTGAATTTAGAAGAATATTCATATGAGGAATGGAATTCTCTGAATAAAAAAATGTGATGAATTTTTTAAAAGTGGAAACAGTGATGCTAATAGACCGCGACTTTTTCAACTGCGCAAGCGTTGCGTTGGAAGGGGAAAGCCACGTTTTTGGCCGTAATACGCGCGCTTCTTTTAAATGCTTCAAATTTACACAAATATGGTGACGGACTAAAAATAAGGAATAATGCTAGTTTTATTTTTAAGTCGAGATATTATAATAATTTATGTTCATATGGTTCATATATATTACTGCAATAACTATAAGATTCATGATAATACAGTATTTCATTATTATGACTATGGAAAATGTAATGTACTTAATATCTCAGTAAAAAATCCCATTGTAATATAAAGTTTGTCTAAAAATATAGTAAATTAACCGCCCCAAAGTTCAAAATTTTCAGAATTAAAAGAAAAAATATATTATTTTGACTAACGTTCTTCACTTGTTCTCAATCAGCTGTTACAGTTAGGTAAAGTTCACTGTATTTTTGCAAATCTTTACAAGATTCTATTAACTTTAAAGTTTCATATGAGACCTCCAAAATGTTTTTTATCACATTATTTCTAATAATGTTTATCTCTCTACGAATAGTCTATCAAATAAAAGATTCGATAACAGGTTTTTTCCAAGTATAGTTGTACATGATACGGATCCATCCAAATATTACGCATTTTTCTAAACATTTCACTCGGAATATGTATACAGTACCATGTTGAATTAAATTTAAATTGCTTCAGATTCCTAACTTTTCAAGTAAAAATAGCTACCATAATAGATGAACTTTCAATTTAAAAAGATCATTTTTCAACCAAAAATTGAATGGTTAAATTTTCAGTTCAAAAAATTAGTGTTCAACGAAGGAGATAAATTTTCAAACCAAATGATGGAATATTGAATTGGAATAAATATATTTTAAGTTTAAAGCAAATTTTTAACAAACAAAAAAGCTAATTAAAAAAAAATCTTCACATATTCAAACAATGCGATGAATTTTTAACTGAAATTATTAATCTTTAACTGGAATAGTTGAATTTCAAACCACAAAGATTAAGTTTCAACTAAAATGATGAATCTTTAACTAGAATAATCGAAGTTTCAACCAACATTGTTTTTTTCATGTTACAAAATTTGAACTTCAGGGCAGTTCATTTACGATTTGTAAACATACTTTGATATTTTAATCGGACATTAAGTAAATTACATTTTCCATTGTAATAATAATAAAATACTGTATTAACATGAATCTTATAGTTATTGCAGTAACATATATGAAACATATCAACTTGAATTATTATAATTTCTCGATTTGAAAATAAAAATGAATTTGAAGCATTTAAAATAAGCGCGCATGTTACGGCCAATGACGTAGCTTTCCCCTTCCAACGCGACGCTTGCGCAGTTGAAAAAGTCGCGGTCTATTAGCATCACTGAGTGGAAACATGAATTTCAAAGTCCTGATGAGGAAAACGTTACAGTTTTCGAAACGTCGACAGAAATAAAGAAATTTTAACATCCAATTTCTACTTATTGGTCTGAAGTATGTCATCTCTACCATGTTAATATTATTTCTCATTAACTTATATCACTCAGACAAACAACAGCGCTTTAACAACATCATATTCTAACTTATAACACATAAACAATAAATACCATGAAGATAAATAATATAAACATTCTATCAAGTTTGAAGCGGATTAGTGATGACCCTCAAGGCATGAATTTTTGTCTTCAAGTCAAAAATATTCGTCCTAAGACATCAAGAATAGTATGGTTCCGTCTCACGAGCTAGACATACAGAATGACTTGGAATTGTCTTGGATTGGTCTTTACCGAAGACAAAATCAAGACCAAATATTTTTACCCGGGCAGAGATCTTTACTCCCTGGAATCTATGTTCATACCGTTATTTTTTTGATTCGAAAATTCATCCACGTTAGCGCTAAAATTAATAAAGTTTAATTTTGAAGTTTCAATTTAAATACGGGTATTCAAAATAGTTTTTTTTTTTCAATACGTTTAAAAAAATTAAATAATTCCTGTTCCCAAAACAGTTAGCTATTGAACTATTTCAAATTATCAAATTAAAATGCTGGGAATTTTACTCTTGTATCTTGCGATAAGAGTATTTTTAGAGATGAAAATTATATTTTTGATTTAAAATCATGAAACTAATTGTTTTAGGTACCTAGGTGAATGACATAACTTTACTATTTTAAAGAAAATTAAATATAATGACAATTAGGAATTTTCACTTCATCACCAACGAACTTCACTTCGTCGAGTGCTGAGGATGGCACCAATGGCACCAAATGCATGGGACAAAACTTTATTTTTGTAATATCTTCGTAATAAATAATTATTATTATCATTTTATTATTTCAATAACTAGTTTAAAAAAATAAAAACTAATTTTCAAATACATTTATATAGAAAAAATTAGTTTTCACGAAGATATTAACAAAACAGGGGCAACTGTTTTCCGCTCAGCACTCAACGAAGTGAAATTAGCTAGTGGTTAAGTGAAAATACCTAAAGGAACTACGATTTCAGAGCTACCGCAGACGAGTTTCCAAACCAAAAAAATAACAATATGAACATACACTCAACTCTCGAGATAAGCACGGTTTAAGGCATTGCCTTCAGCAACTCTCCGAGTAATCCAAACGTGAACAGTCAGTGGATTGTGAACCATTTTCTAATATTACGCAATATAATAAGAAAAAAAGTTTCCTGTGACTTATAATATTATATTTAAAAAAAGACGCAAATGATGCAGATCTCAGCCATAGCTACTAAATTTAGTGTACTCTCATAAATACGTCAAATAACAGAAGTTTAAAGGGAATAAAATTACTTGTTTAAGGCCAAGTAGATGTCTCAAGTCCTTGAAACTGTATGGAAGCTTTTAAATTTCTTATTGAATGAGTATCAAAGCTTTTAAATTTTGCTAAATTTTGCTTCCTGTATACGCCTGTAGGATACCTCTGTGACTTTGAAAAAAGTGCCATCTAACACGTGAACTATTGGGTATCTAGAAGTTATCTAGACAACTTTTATGAAAAAAAAGCAGTGAATATCAATTCATTTTAATCACAAATGTTAATATTCGGTTTAGAATTAATTGTTTACTGTAAGATTTTTTGTTAATGTTGAATTGAAATTCAAATTTGTTCCCAATAGTTCCAAATTGGTGGCGCTGTCGTAGCTACCCAACAGGCGTATTTTCAACAACTAACAAATATTAAACCATTGCTTTAATAACATGCATGAGATGGTCCCAATGGACAAAAGTTTCCAGCAAACAAAGATTTGTACGTGGAACATTATTAGTAGAAAAATAGATGGCAAACATTATGATCTCTAGGACGTTACTTGAAGTTAAATTGAACTGTGCATTTTAACGAATGATTAAAATGCTAAAGGCATATCTTAATAACAGATTGTAATATTGACATCCAAAGTTAGCTTTCAAAGCCACCTCGAAATATGATATGTTCTATCGATACCCCGCATGAAAGCTTTTATATTGCTTTGAAGTTACACATTGAATCTAAAGGTTTGCAGAAAATAAGCTCTTTTTCTGGTATCCATTAACGAGAATGAAGATATACAAGCAAATGATTAGTAGGGGAAACAACCCTACAATAGATAATCATTTACAGTACATAATTTTAATTAATTGGAAAACGGGTAAGAAATGTTCACTATTTTTGTTAGGATAACATTTCAGCAAGAAGAATATATTTTCTGATAAAGTTTCATTGAAATTTTATACTTAATTGATCCCGTGTGGAAAAATTTCGTGGCGCTTTACTGTTTCTGTCTAATCCGCCTCGAGTCGACATTGGCGCGCCACAGGCTGTTTGTCCAGTGGCTAGACTGGGATGTAACGCTCGGATCGACTAGTTTCTAGACAGATCGGCTATTTTGATAAAAAATAATGAATAATTTAAATTTAATAATTATTTTCTATGCCATAGAAGTCCAATATATAAATTTTGCAGTTAATTAAAAATATAAAAAAAGTGTTTGTACAGAAAAAAAAAGAAGAAATGAGCTTCCGCAGATTTCTTGTACATTCGCCGGGTGTCGAACTTCTGATGTAATTTCCTATTATATTGTTGTGATTTTGTCCCGTCGCGTTAACACCTGGGCCATCCCAAAGTTAAATTTTTTTTCATATTGGTCGGATATGAATTTCAATTCAGTACATCCTAATATTTATTTCAATAAAACACGAACAATTTTTATACAATAAAAGTGCTTGATATGTGAATAAATCATGGAAAAAATAAAGTTTGTATGATTTTACATGCGATTAGGCTACGAAATAATGATTGTTTATTATTTCAAATGATAATTAATACGTGTGGCTTCATTATCATTCACGCAACCAATAAATAATTAAAATAAATTGAATAAATCATTTATAATAATATTTGATTTTCTGGAATATTATTAATATTATACATAGCATTATACATATTATGATTATTATGGATTAAATATAACTTTATTATAACTTCACTATATAGTTCAATTAAAATAAAATGTTTTTAAACATTCTGGAAAAAAAATAGTTCTTAAGAATACAGTTCTCGTATTAAGATTTCTTTCACCTTCAACAATTATGGTTTACTTTCTAAAATATGTAGTAGTGTATAATTAATTATTGCTTGAGCATTTGTGCAATTGTGTATTGTAAGTTCCTAAATCTTTTATTCAAAAATTATTATTTTCTGAATTCACTTCTGTAATTTTTTTTCAAGTCCAAAACGTGATTCTGTCTAGAAACTAGCTAAAATCTGGACAATTTTTAAATATTCAAATTCGTAACGAACTCCTAGATAGCGCCAAGACTGGGACTAGACAGCAGAAAGTTATGGATCAAACACGTAGTAAAACTAGACAGCGCCAGTGTAGCGCCCGGCTAGTATTGCGTGAATAGACAGGCTTGAGAAAAACTGTACTGGCTTTGGCATGATTCAAGACTGCCACGAAATTTTTCCACACGGGATGTGTGAGAGCAAAAAATTAATTTTTAATCTGAAAAAAAAATTTTTCACGTGTTCATTCTTCATACTTTTTACCTTAATGAAACAATTTTGTGGCATGCTTATACATTAGAATCAAAGCTTCAAGTTTAATGAACAATATTTATTGACACAAAGCATTCTTTCTTTATTATTCATAAATATTTTAGGTCTTTTCATTGGACATAATATTTTCCAACAGTGGATAACCAACAGTACACAAGATAAGTGTCCCAGTGAAGGTGACGGCCCCAGTAATCGCGAAAATCGGTTATAATTTGAATATATTTTTAAAAAATATGTTAAAAGTAACATTTAATGATAAAACCCACTTATTTTTAGCATTTTATAATATCAAATAGAAATCAAATTCATGAAAATTGAATAAAAAGCAACATTTCGCTTGTCAAAATTTGCAGCTCTGCGACTGTCTCGCAGTTGTTTTAAGTTAGAGGTTGTGTTTATTTATTTAGATTCGTGAAGTTTTTTAATTTAAGTTATTGTAAACAATAAACGTGGAAAATAGTGTAAATTATTAGTTATTAAAAAGCGCATACATTTTATTTGTGTTAAAAAGTCTTTCGGAAAAGATATCATTTTTAGGATTAAGATATGTACAAATTCTGCACTTTTCTGTCATCATGAATCAAGTTAAATGGTATCAAGATTAAACATATCGTACCAATTGTACCAATCTCACGGAATATCAGAGATTTGAAAAAAAAGTAATTCAAGCATTTCTGATTTTTGTAAAATAATCGTAGTTTTAACTATCATTTGCTCAATAAACTGATTTTACTTGTAAGTATACTAATGATAAATTATAATTATCTAGAATTGAGTATTCTGTTATGCACAGGAGCAATTCACGGAAAAAAGTGGATAGTTAGATTCACTTTTATGTATTGTTAACTTGAAGTTTACTTGTCCGCATTGTACAAGAAACAATTCAAATAGTTTTTGATACTGAATGAGATAGTGATCTCAAAATATACAAAACCTAAAGTCAGCATTACTACCTCAAATTGTAAAAAGAAATATTACTAGAACAAGTAACTTCAATAACTATTTGAAATACTACATTTGAAATTGTAATAAGCTCATTGGCACAACTAGAAACGTGTAGGCCCCCTCCGAAAATTTTTTTAGGAGGTCCGTTTGAAATTAAAAAAGAAGGACTTGCTTATCAGTAAAACAACAGATTTTCGCTTCTCAATCTATAAGCCAGACCACTTACTGACATTTTACAAAATGAAATATATTGTCCGAAACTATTTTATAATGTTTTCTCTTTTATCGCAATATTAGTTGAGATAATTATCATAAATAAACATAGTGAGTGACTCTATACTTCAATACTTTTTTTTGTTTGTTTTGTATACAATTTTCAGAATTTAAAAATATTCTGAAGAATGATATAAAAAGAATACTTTTTTACATTATTTCTACTATGGAATTGTCTGCTTATGATATTTTTCATTTCTTATAACACTCAAAATTATTAGGATCGTACATGATTAAGCCACCCAGGTTCAAATATTATATTATTTGGAAGAATTTTTTAGTAGAATAATGCAATGTTTTCGACATATCATTTTTTGACACAATAATTAAAAAATAATTTGTAATAAAATTTTAGTTCAAATTGATTTCCAATTTTAACGTGGTAATAATTTTTTTCAACCTTTTCACATTGATATTTGTAGAAATTACTATCATTCAATGAAAAAATAAATAGATATATATATATTCTCATTTTTTCCAGATTTTTATCAACATATGAATTACTAATGATATATATTTACTGTGTGAGTTAATGCTTTTAAGCAAGATATTTTTCCCAAGCTTGTTACAAAATATTAGATATCATCTGTAAGAGATGAATTAAAAAAATGTTAAGTTAACATTTATTATCATTTCTTAGCTGTCCACGTTTTTCTCAGAGAAACCGCTTGACCGAGAGTTTGTCAGAAAAATCGGCTTAAACGCATCTCAGGGTACCATCGTACCTGATTTGGCCTAGCGAACCGGACAGATGACGATTCCGCCCTGGATACCTGCGGTAGGTTCCCCCACTACACGGCTGCCCCTCACTCAGTCGAGCTGCCGTCGTCGATCCTAGTCAGCGGGAGTCCTTTGTACATAATGAGCACGAAAATGCGGAATATAACATTTTTTAAATTTAGCACTTATCAATTTATAAATGACATATTCGAAATCTGCTAATTATAACGATTCCAACGATATGTTATTTGATTCAAAAAAGTTGAAATTAAAGAAGAAATTCATGTGCCCTGCTTTTGCTTACTCATAGAGGAAGCTTTGTAATGATAACATTATCCAAAAAATTTTAATTTATTTAATTAAACCCTCCCTAATTAAAAAATGTCTAATACAATGTTCTAAGCAATTGTCCGGATGTGTGGATGTCACGCTTTTTTGTGAACACGATAACTAGAAAATGGTTGCAGGTAAATTGATGAAATTTGGAGAGCTTATTTTCCTCTCTAATATCTTAAATTATATATTTATATGATTATATAATTAATTCATTTACTATTCCTTCAATAGGAATCAAAGTTGAATGGATGCCAGGACGAATTAATCAATTAAATTTATGCATTAATCGACCTGGGGTATTTTTTGGTCAATGCTCAGAAAAGTTTGGTGCTTATAATAAATTTATACGAATTGCAATTGAATCAAATAATTTCAAAATATTTTTGAATAGAATTAATTTAATTTAAAAATCATTAGATATCTTAATTTTAAGTAATTATCATTTAAATCATTTATAGTAACACATAAATAATATATACTTCTAATGAATAACAAAAATTAATTCATTTTATAACATTAATATGTCATATTAAAATTATTAATTTTCTATTATTATATTTAATTTATAATTTAAATTTAAATTTTTAATTTATTTTTAATTTTTTTATCTCTTAGATAAAACCTACAAAATGATTTTTTTTTTATTTTCATATTTTACAATCATGTTTATTCTTATAAATAATAACTTATATATATATATTTTTAATTATAAAAAATTTATGTCTAATAAAATTGATAATAATAATAATAATTTAAAATATATGAAATTTAAATTTAAATGATAAGAAATTTATTTTCCGTTTTTGACCCTTCTACAAGAGTAAATTTTTCATCAAATTAATTATTTTGATTTAGTTGTAGGTTTTATTTCAGGGATAAAATTTTTTTTTTTTTAATTTCAAAATTCAAATTTAAATTATAAATTAAATATAAAAATAAAAAATTAATACTTTTAATGTGACATATTAATGTTACACAATTAACTAATTTTTGTTATTCATTAGAAGTATATATTATTTATATGTTACTATTGGAATTGGAATGGAAGCTTCTAATGTGTCCCCTAAGGGTTTACATTGTTCTTGTATCTCTTCCCTATTCCTTCACACACACCCCACACACTTACTTGGTGGTGGGAGGGGAACCTACAGTTTAAGGTGAGTTCCGAACCACCAAGAGCAACAGCCTTAAGTACTTAGAGAACCTTTTTCTCTAGAGGTACCAGTCCCACGACTCTCTGGAGATGAACAACTCCCTTGCTAGGCAAGTGTTCACCGCATGGGCCACCGAGACTCTTCCAGAGTGCGAGGCGGGAATCGAACCCGCAAGCCGACGGAGTGGGTCCAAAGCCTATGCTTTAACCCCCACGACCATCGTCCCACTTTATTTGTTGCTATAAATGATTTGAATGATAATTACTTTAAATTAAGATATCTAATGATTTTTAAATTAAATTAATTCCATTCAAAAACTTTTTAAAATTATTTGATTCAATTACAATTCGTATACATTTATGATAATCTCCAAACATTTCTGAGCATTGACCAAAAAATAACCCAGGTCAATTAATAAATAAATTTAATTGATTAATTCGTCCTGGCATCCCATCAACTTTGATTCCTATGTGATTTTCCACCTCTATGTCCACCGGCGGCTACTGTGTACATTGCGGTGGTAACGCAACGTGCGTAACGTTAACGTCAACGTTTACAATGAATGAATGAATAAATAAATTATTGAATAATTAAATAATTAATTAAATAAATAATTGAATAATTAAATAAATGAATACATGAATAAATAAATGATTAAATAATTAAATAAATGAATAAATAAATAATTAAATAAATAATTGAATATTTAAATGAATGAATGAATAATAATTAAGTTTTAAAGGTACCATCGCGCGTGCATACACAGTAGCCTCCGGTTGAGCACCACAGCGCTTCGTCGAGCTCCGAGTTCGAGCTCGCTCGATGCGGAGCACCGCACAATAGAAAAGGTTCGCTTGACCAAGTCAGGTACGATGGTACCCTGAGATGCTGAGATGCGTTTAAGCCGAAAAATCTAAGCGGTTCCGTTTGATTAACGCGTGCGATAGACCTTCGTTTTAGGACAGGTTTTAGGTAGTACATAGTTGGAAAGGGTTCCATTCCCCAGCGGGGGATGATTTTTCAAAGCGTTTGAGCGTGCGATCATATGTGTAAGCCTCTGCGCGTGCAATTGTGTAAGAAGAATCGTAAATTAAGTGCAGTAATCATATATAAAATAATGTTTTCCTTTTCAAATCGATCGACATTTTACATCGTTTTTGTTGTCGAAAGTTTCGAGCTAATCTATTTATAAATCGTGTATAGAACGCGTGAAGTGCATATATACACATTCATATTTCATATATGCGTTACAATGCGAAAAATTCAAAGTTACTCTTCACAGAAGTAAGGCTTACTACACGAAATAGTAACTCTACTTTTCGCTGAGTGTGGACGGTAACCAAGAGGTGCAGTGCATCCTACTATTTAAAATTGTTCATCCTACTCTTTTAAAAAGTAAGTTTAGCATACCTGAACACAAAATAGTAATTTTAACAAAATTCAGAGACAAAAAGCTGCGCTTCTATTTAAAATAGTTAGAACTACTGGTATGGAGAGTTCTTCTAACGATTCACTTTTTTCCGTGAATACCAGAAACGATTATCTATTGATGGATAGAGGTGCCAAAATCGTACCCTTGATCGGGTGTGATAAGAATGTTTAATACAGCTAATTGGCTAATTTCGTGATATTTTTTATATTAGAATATTCAATTGAATATGTATGCTTTATTTCCAAAAGAAAATTTTTCTTTATTTTTGGAAACTGATGCAGTTAAATGCTGTTGAATTTTGTTCCTATCTACTGCAGAGTGGTTTCCCCTATTCAAAGTAGTTTGATAGAATCATTATCCTAATAAAGATATTTTTAGTTTTTATTAACTAAGTTTTAGCTTTTTACAGTTATATATGTCTTAACTGAGAAAATAGTGAGAAGAGCAAACCAATAATAGTTACTACTAGTAAAAATAAGAGTGCATTTGGTTATTAAACAATTAGTTCTTAATAAGTATTATTAGCTTGATTTTCGATATATTTACCAGCGAATGTTTTTTATTTCACTAGAATCTACAAACGATTTAAAGATTTTATTTACAGATTTCAAATAAGTTTTAAAAATCTACAAAAAGCCACTTTACCTTTCCAATCCACTTTCTAAATGCCGAACAGTGTTGTCAGAATTTCAATTAAATCTAAAAAAAAAACTATCTGAGCTATATGCGCAATATTCTACGTTTTATGAGTTATAATTTGAATCTTCAAACTTAATTCAACTCAAGCCTTTTGTTTAATCTAGTTTTCTGAATTATTCAAGACCTAAAAGAGTCTGCTCATTATTCTCGAATTCTAAGAAGTTAGAGTAGTAAAGCGCTCTTGGAAGACTGAAACCCACACTCTTTAGCTTTCTAAAAACTCAACGAGTCAGACCGGGTTTCGAGACGCGAAACCCCGAACGGACCCAAAAATTCAATCGAAAAGTTGTCCATAATTTCCGATAATTCACAGTAAATTTACAAATAATTTGTTACCATAAATTATTCGAAATTTCGCGAAATTGTTATTAAACTTTCGGACCGGTTTCATACCGGGTCGGACGAAAATTGTAATCGCAATCATTCTATTAGAGAAATTTATTTTAAAAGAATAATTAATGAATTTAATCAAATCTTTGAAATTATTGGGATTTTCAACACCGAGAAATGAGAATGAGTTTATTACAATTAGTCAAAAACACTGGTCAGCACGAGTAAAATTATTTGATAACGGAGAGTTGTTTCCCGCAGTTTTTGCATGCACAGAATCCGAATATGGCAACGAAAATTTGTCATCGCCTCAGGTATTTAAGAAAAATGGAATTGTAAAACACAAAAAAATCAAACTTTTGGTCTTTTTTCAACATTCTAGTACTGGGTGAATCTGACGTTCTAGAGATTTCGAAAAATACTTAAATTGAAGCTTGAACCTTCCCAGTGGGCACCAAATTTAAGAACGTAATTGGAACGTCCTACAAACGTTTCTTGGACGTACAAGTCAAAAGACGTTATTTGAACGTTCCAAAAACTGTCCTAATTCAGAACAAATAATGTTCTAAAAACGTTTCATGTTCCAAATACGTCCTTAAAACATCTCTGAAACACTGTATGTTTAAGGAACGTTATTTGGACTGACTTAGGACGTTCCTAAGCCGTTCTAAAAATGTTCTTTAACGTGTGTGCCCACTGGGTTGTACCTACTTTAATGAGAAATATTGTCAAAACGTTGACAACTGCCTCGGTTCGTCGTCAGGAACACCTTGTTCCTAGGGGTGAAATAGAACGATTAAACTGTTTTTAAGGCCGTTCACTTTTAAAAAACTGAATTTAAAAATGGTAAATGACCAGCACCTTATATTTTAGTTGCTCAATCCGGAGCGTTACAAATTAAAAATTTCAATATGGTTCAATACAGTTCAATTTTATGCCTGCACGGAGAGAAATAGATATTAAAGAAGACTATCTAGATATTACTAGTTAATATCTTATCAATTTAACTATGCGACAGAAATCTAGATATTGAAGTGGAGCAGCCATAGGTATTAAAAAAAAAATTTTACATGACAATATCCAAGATGTTAAAGGGCAGAATCTAAGATATTCAAACAATATTTTTTAATTATGCAAAAATTAACTGTAAAGCATGCCAATTTCTATAAAATCTGAAAGGGTATTACATCGCAGTCCTCAGTTTTTCCTCGAGTATTGATAATATACGCTGTTCAAGGCTGACATAAGTGATGCCTGTAGCGCAAAGTCCTAATTTTCTTTAGAAAATTATAATATCCATGCCCAAAAACAATTAATCCATTTTCCGCCAAAATTTTTAACGCAATATATAACTGTTCACCAAATCTCGGAAAGTAAACGGGCTACGATCATTAAATTTGGATGAATTATAGCTCCAATTGATATCCAGGTCTGATAGGATTTTAAGCTAGATCAGCAATGTAGAAGTGTTTTTTTTTCAGTTTAGAGATTTACAAAAAAGAAAATTACCTTGTTTATATGAGAAAAACTTTTTTGATATTCAAAATACAGCAATACATATCTGGTATATTTGTTCGAGTCGTCGAGACGCATCGATCGACCTATTGTTGAACCTTTTATGACCTACCGCAGTACCGATTTATGAAGTTAAAAAAAAGGTTCACTTTGTTCATATGAGAATAGTATATTGTGCTACAAGTGCGGAAAGTAGGCAGTTCCACACGAGTGTGAAGTTTGCTGTACGAGCCAGAGGCGAGCCGAAGGCGAGCTGTAAACGAGCCGAAGACAAGCCGGAAACGACCCGAAGATGAGCCGATGGCAAGTACTGTAAACTTCACAAGAGTTGCAACTGTCTACTTTCAGCACCTGTTGCACACGATATTTTTTGTAACAAATGCAGGAAATTTTCGATTTGAGAAACAATAAGAATAATTTCTTTAGAAATTTATGGTAATTTTTGGAAATTTATGGTAAAATTACCAAAAATTTCCGGAAATTTCCGGTGTATATGTATATTACCGGAAATTTCCGGTGTATATGTATATTACCGAAAATTCCCAGAAATTCAAGGTATCCAAAGCTTTTTGGAAAAACTCAAAAAATTTCCGGAAAATGCTAAATTTCCAAAATTTCCGGAAATTTATGAAAAGTTGCTAAATTATCGGAAATTTCTGGTCTCGAAAGCTTTTTGGAAAGATTCCGAAAATTTCCAGAAATTTATGGAAAATTGCTAAATTTCCGGTAATTTATGAAAAATTGCTAAATTACCGGAAATTTCAGGTAGCCAAAGCTTTTTGGAAAAATTTCCGGAAATATATGGAAATTTCCCAAATTTCCGGAAATTTTTTGGAAAATTGCTAAATTTCCCAAAACTCCGGAAATTTATGGAAAATTGATAAATTTCCGAAAATTTCAGGTATCCATAAATTTCTGAAATTTTCGGTAATTTATCGGTAATTTATGGCAATTTATCAGTCATTTATAGTAACTTATCACTTCGAGTTCGTCCAATCACTGTTCACTACTCACAATCAGTCTCTCAAGCGTCAAATCATAATGAAGTGAGGTTATTATTCCGGCAGTCCTGGAAAGTAAATCTGAATCGAAATGCGCAAGCGCAACAGCAAGAAAAAGTAATCTGGCTGGAAGTACGCAAGCGCAGCAGCTAGAAAAAGTAATCTTGCTCAAAGAGCGCAAGCGCAGCAGCTAGAAAAAGTCTTTTTATAACTGCTTTTTACCACGGCTTAGGAATTGGTCACTTCCCGCACGCAATACATGCCTCGAAAAACGAACATTTCGTTCGTGCGTTACAAAAAGACTTTGTTCATATTAGAAATACTACAGTACTGCATCTGCTATATTTGCTCGCGTCTTCGAGATGCGTCGAATGACCTATTGAAGGACCTTCCATGACATTTTCGGCTTATCTTATACATTAAATAATTGTTTGGTGTTTAGCCAACTTCAATGATTACATTGATATCTTTATTTATATATAATTCTTCTTTTCATGTTTAGATTCACAATTCAGTTCACTGGAATATGTGAAAAGTTTAAAATTTTCAAATTTAAGACGTGTGTACAGGACGTCTGTTGGGTCCGCTAGTATATTCAACAAAAATTTGTTTTACTTATCAAATCAAATACAAATATTTAATGTAACTTTTTTATTATTATTATTTTTATTATTAATTATGTAATTAAAAAAAAGATTATCAATGAACTTGTTTCCAAGATGTACCGCGTGGAGGTAACCAATCTGTCCAATGTTTGAAAAATGTTAAAGATAGTTGTTTAAATAAAATTGAAAAGTATCACACACTTTGAAGTAAAAAAATTACTAAAATTAAAAATAAATATCAACATTTGTAATAATAAATTTAAATTTAAAATTTAGAATTTAAAATTTAAAGATTTTTCGGGTTTAAATCGTGTGCGAAACTATGAATGTTGCCGACGTTTCGTGAACATTGCAGTTCACATCTTCAGGGCTGACCTGAAACTGAGGTTTCAGGTTATGTTGTTCTTATATATGTATTCTCTACGATGCCTGTGATTGGCCAGAGTGCCCCATGGTGGGGACTGCTTGAACTTGATTGGCCAATTAAGTCTTTTTTAAAAAACCCGGGAGGACGGAAAGCCAAATCGGATTGGTATTATATCCATTGTCTCTATTGATGTTATTAGGGTGTTTCAAGATTTCGATTGCTTCTCTATGTTTTCTTGGGAATTTATTAGACGTTTTAGCGATGACGGTTGTTTTGTCAAATAAGATACTATGTCCTGTTTCGATATGATGCTCAGCTACTGCTGATTGTGTGAAATGTTTTAGCCTAACTTTACTCTCATGTTCTTTTACACGTTGACTTACCGCCCTCCCGGTTTCTCCAATATAGACTTTACCACAAGAACACGGGATTTGATATACTCCCGGATCACTGAAAGGTTCCTTTTTATCTTTAGGGTTGTTTAAAAGTTGTCCTATTTTTGCAGGTGGTTTAAATATAGTTTGGATGTTGTGTTTGTTAAGAATTCTTCCTATTTGTTCCGTGATACCTTGAATGTAGGGTAGGGTGGTGGTTGTTTTCCTCTCTCTTTCTTTATTAGGTTGTGTTGACTTGTTTTCTTGAGTGTATTTTCTTATTGCTTTATTAATTTGTTTGTTTGTGTAATCGTTTTGTATTAGGATTTGTTTAACATTTTGTAATTCCTTTTGTAAGTTATCTTTATCTGTTATGGAGACAGCTCTGTTTGTAATTGCCGACATTTTAAATATTTTTTTACTTTTATCTCTAAAATTGTTTAAGGGGGTTATCCCGTGTACAACCGTGTGACGGTTTCAAAAAATCGATTTTTTTGTTTTTGCATAAATCCAATCTATAGTATGTATAGGATATACAGGTTAAGTAATTTTCCAAAATTCAAAGTCGTTGAAAAGTTACAGCAGCTTAGAGAGCGCGGCCGACCGCTCGACGGGGCGGAAAACATGAGCTATTGTGTACCTTCGGATTTGTCCAGAGGCCGATTCTATTTACACGCAGATATACGCACACATATTTAGAGGGAACTGCTGTCCTGAAAAGTTGAAACTCAAATTAAATGTAACGGTTCCTTAGTTTTGGCTCTACAGTCAGCGGCGTAACAGCTATAACACCCGAACTTTGAAACGCGTTTTTCTCGAAACTACATTTTTTAAACTGGTGACCATGATTTCTCAAAACGGTTCAATCGATTGATTTAAAATTTGAATGTTACATTCAGTACACGTACGGCTATCGCCGGAACCAGGATTTTTGAAAAGTATTGAACCGTTTTTTTCTTTCATGAAAAAATAGTCGCAAAAAATCATGAAATTTTGGGTTTTAATGTTTAAAAGCATATAAAAAATTGAATTTTCAAGATTTTCAAAAAATCCTGGTTTCAGCGATAGCCATCCACCTACAAATTAACATGCAATTTTGTTTTTTGATTTCGGATAAGCCACTCTGACAGAATCCTGGTCACCGTTTACCTGCCTTTTTTATATGATTGCCATTGGCTCAATAAAACTCGCGATCAAGATTATATTTTTGCGTATAAAAATTCATAATTACTATTAAAGACTGAATTCATATATAGTGAAAATTTGGAAGTTCTGTTTTTTTTTTAATTTAGCAGAAAAAATTTCGAAAAAACCCTTTAAAAAAAGGCTGTCACACGGGATGACCCCCTTAACTTTGCAAACAGCAATTTTTAATAAAAAAATTACATAATTATTAATTAAATTAATTAAACAAACTGTCTACCGTTACGGAATTTTCCGTAAGATTAACCACTTTTCCAGCTCGTTCAGGAGTAACGTTATGAAAAATTGTGTAATACTAGCGCTACCGCCATACCTTATCAGTTAATTTTACAGAAAATTCCGTAATACTAGTCAGTGTTTATTTATAATTTATATAATCATGCAATTAAAAAGAATTCTATTTGTGGACTAGATCTCATCTGGAAAAATTATGTATTAAAATTTTTATAAAGTTATAAAAAAAAATTATTTAGATATATATCTTTATAATAACAATATTTTTAAAAAATATTAGGTAAATAACAATTGAGAAAGAAGAAAGAATTTATCAATTAAAAAGTGAATTTTTGGCTAAACTTTTGGTAATTTGTGTTGTATATTCTTTGGTATCAGGAACTAATCTTTTTTCGATTTATTTTTAAGTAGTCGTTTCGGTTTTTTCTTAAGTAATCGTTCCGAAATTGTAAATTTTGCTGATTCTGTACTTTTCTATTCTACAACGTATCTAGATATAATTGGAATTTCATTGTACGGAATTTTCAATTCATAGACATTAAATAATCCTCTGGAGAGATTTCTTCTATAAATTGAATTTCATTATCATTTAGTACTGTGTTAATAAATTATATTAAAATTTGCTGCATTAAATAATGTATAAATAATAAATCTTTACCATTAATGTAGATAGTACCTATTTTGAACATAAACGTATTATTTTTTAATTTATAATATATTATCTTACACAAAAATTAATAATATTATAGAAATGATATATATTTGAATCGGTGAATGTTAAAGGGGCAGTAGTCCAAGTAAGCTGACTTTTGGAAAAACGAAAAAAACTTTCCCGTTCCGAAAATATTGGCAAATTGCTTAATTAGGCCTTACGCATTTGTGGAACCAGTGGTCAGAGAGTTATTTGAAGAGGAAACAGAATTTTAATACAGTTTCCCTATTTTATAGAATTTTTTAAATGTGGTGGACTACTGTCCTTTTAACATGCTACAACAAAATCAAGTCTTTTTTCGTTGGTTTTTTCGATAAATTGTTGAAAAGCCAAGGTTGTTATGACAAACAATCATTTTTCAAGTGAAACTGAATTAATGCAGTCTTTAATCACTGTCTACATCTTGTCGGCCTTCCGAAGTGGGCCTTCGGAAGGCGATTTCCTCAAAGAGTATTCTGGATTCCCCAGGAATGTAATCCAGCATTTTTTTCAGGTCTTCCAGTTTTTTGGGTTTAATGGGGACTTTTCCCGTGGGGTAAGAAGCCTCGGTAAGTAGACGAACGGTGTCTCTGAACGTTTTCTTCGTTTGTTTTCGTGGACTACTGCCCTTTTAACATGCTAACCTCGGAAACTGATACTTTCCAACTGCCTCTACGCCTCTAAAATGTGGTAGACAGCGGTCCTTATAGCATGAAACGATGTAGCTGCACATATAGAACCCGAAAATGCAAAAAAACGAAAATCGATAAAAATGGACAACTGTCCCTTTAACATTCACCGATTCATTTATGTAAACATTGAAAACTCAAAAATATACTGATAAAAAATGGCAAATAAAAATATCCAAAATGACAAACGTCAATTAACCAAAAATTTTGGTACACTTTCTAAAATTAAAAAAGATGAAAAACGAAGCTTTGCAAGATGAAAATTTTAGAACTTCATTTCATTAAATATCGCGACAATGAAAACAAAGAATTCGAGAAATTCGGATTGATATAATTCGATAAAATGATAACAGCTATCTCCATACAAAAATTGATAGCAGTTCGAACTCGAAAGTTCCTTGCCTCACTACCCGTTTCGGGTACTGTTTCTAGGTGGATATTTACTACCAGTTTGGGCCCACCACACCCACAGCTATCTCCATACAAACATTTTTAATGTTTCGTTCATAAGTACAATTTTTTATTAAATATTAAGAATATCGTTTTGCTGCCAGAATTTTTTCGAAAGCCTCTCTGTATCAATGAATATTGATAATTAGAAGAATGTTTGATGGCATAATCTAAAATTATTTTATGCATTTATCTCTATCTTTCTTTGCCCTTTTCTGTTTTTGTAATTTTTTGTTTTCTATTTTTTTCTGTTGATTTAAATTATATTTACAGAGTATATTTCTATAGAAAATTACATGAATGTTTACGAATCGAAAAAAAGACTATATGAAACTTTACATGCAACTACCTCCCTCTATGAGGAAGGCAATTTATTTGATACTTATGAGGAAGCAAAATGCTCATAAAATTAGCACAAATAAATTCACCCATAGTAAATACGTACAAGCTACTTCGCAACGGTATTTTACTTTTAGTAAACCTTCGGCCAATCATAAAAGAGAACTAAGCGAATTCTGGCTTCGTGATAGGTGCATCTCGAGGTTCTGATTAGTTCCGATAGCACCTGACAAGACTCTCCTAACCGCACTACCGGACCCATACAAAGTTTACTGAACTACAAAATACTATTGGATGCAAGAAAATGGGAATATCAGAATATCTTTTGTTTTATTTTTATCGCGATGATGCGCTGCCGCCTTTAGGTTTAGATCATTATATTTGGTCACGCCAGTTTCGTGTTGTTCCCGATGGGTCTCAGTAGTGATAATGAGAACGACAATAATGGAAACAGAACGGCATTTTGCACTCCTAAAAAGAAGAAACTGATTCGTAATGGGGATATTACGAATCCTTTCAATTGCATTTGCAAGCTTTGCAATACAAGTTTTTGGGTGAAATTGTACTACCAAAAGTCCTTAAAAACCTGGAAAAGTCCTTAAATCTTTTTCGTGTGAGAGGGGGAGAGAGAGGGACAGAGAGAGAGAGGGGGGGATTGAATTCTACATTGGAGGACCTCAAACAGAAGGTTAAACGGGACACCCTTGGTGGCAAAATCAGGGGTGTCCGAGAGACAAGGAAAGGAGATGTCCTTATTGAGGTAGATCCTGTGGCGGACGGCACAGCAAAGCTGTCGTCTGCCATCAGGGAGACGGTCGGTGCAGGAAACCCCGTGCGAGAGCTCGTCCCACGCACGAAAGTCGAGGTCCTGCATTTGGACACGACGACCGACGTGGAGAAGGTGACGGAGGCGGCATGTCACCACTTTGACGGAGTCGACACAGCCAATGTCAAGGTGTGTTTCACGAAGAGGGCCTTTAGGAACACCTCAAGGCATGTGTGGAGATGAATGAGGAGCTGGCGTCGCGACTCATCCGGACTGGACATCTTAAGGGGTCTACCCACTTTAGACGCGCAAAAATAAGGCTATTTTCAAGAATTTTTTTCATAATTTTAAATTGAAGATATTGGTACATAGGATGTTACATTCAAAAAATGCATTCTAGAAATACATGAAAATTTTTTTTAAAATTCATTTTAGTAAATATTGGTGAATAAAAATGATGGTTGAAAGAAGATAAAAGAAAAGAGGGTGTGCGCTGTTGATGTTTTCTCTGGGACGGAAGGTCGAAAACAAAAAAATGGAACGGTTTTAGATTCAGTAGATAAATGGCTATAGCGCATATCATACGATTTTTGATTTTTTCAAAATTAACAAAATGGCGGACATTTTTCGAAAAGTAAGAAAAAAACACGTATTTTTTCACCTTTTCTTGCAAACAAAAAATAGTTAAAATCAAAATTTCAAAAATCGTATGGTATGCGCTATATCTATACTTATAAAGAATATGTGGTAAAATTTTGGTAAGGATCGGTCAAGTAGTTTCAGAGATTTTATCAACAAGCCGTCCAAAAACGTTGTTTCGAGAAAAACGCGTTGCATAGATTTCTTATCCATTTTGGAAATCACGAGCACAGAGATGTTGACGATTCCAAATTTTAGACACGACTGATGAAGAAAGAATGTCGTGTGTGATGGTTCATAGCATGATCCAACCCACACAAGGTCTAGCCACGCGCAAGTAAAAAAAATCGCAGCCAATCAGAAACGATACCAGCTAAACCGCCAAATTGAAAAAATGTACAGCTGGCGGCTGCGTTGAATGGTAACCAAGAAGGCCGTGCCTAAAAGTACACTTAGACTGCTCCGATCTTTATTAAATTTTAGTATGATATTTTCAGATATATATACTTTCGAAAAATGCAATAAAAAGAAATCGATTTTTTGAAAATTCTAAAGTGGGCAGACCCCTTAAGGTGGGTTGGATGTCCTGTAGGGTCCGGAAAAAGACGGAGGTGTTACGCTGTTACCGTTGTTCTGACTCCGGTCATATGGCGGCGAATTGCAAGGGTCCGAACCGGACCCTTGAATGCAGGAGATGTGGCAAAGAGGGCCATAAGGCTGCGCAGTGCGAAGGTACTTCCACAAAGGAAGGGAATCCCCTGACCGATCATCTGCCGGGGACGATGAGGCGTGCGTCATTCAGAGAGGCAGCCTCGTCGAAGAAGCCTCAAGAATGACGCAAATAGCTGATGTAAGCGATGTAACGTCAAGCAGGTGAAACAGTTGGAAGCCGAAGGACGGCTTACTGGCCTTACCCCCATGTCCTTCAAGTAATGCAAAAGCAGTTCAGAGGACATGAGTTGGCAGGAAGAGGAGGTGAGTTTAGTGGGTATTACCGTTTTTTTTAGGTTCAGTCCCACACTCTGTGCGTAAATGCATTCTCACCTCCTCTACAAAAAAAAAATACCGGAAATCAGTGTAGATTTCAAAGGAGATTTATAATTTTTAAACAACGTTAGGTTATGTTATCATTTTTCACCGGAAATCGTTTATTTTACAACAACAAAATTTAAAAATTTTTTTAAATTAGATTTTTGACGGAATACACAATATTTTTTTTCAGCTTTTTTAAAATCATATTCCTTGATTTTTATCTTTCATTTAAAAAAAAAAAAGGATGACGGACATTCATCTGGATCGCGAGTTAAAGAGCAGCAGTCCAGTCACATTGTGCAATGCCAATGCCTGCTGTCCGCCTAGCTGCTGCGCAGCACAAGCATTCGACTGGACTGCTGCCTTTGAATATTCATAACTCGCGAACCAAATGTCTATTAATTTTTTTACTTTCAAATCACAGATACAATACAATACAGCGTATTCAGTCAAAAATCCAATCCAAAAATTGTTTTCATTTTTTTTGTGAAAATATTTTTTTTCCATATTTTTTACAAAATACCATATTGTTTTACAAAATGCCTATAAGTTTCATTAGAATCCAAAAAGAATGTCCTAAATATAACAATTTTTAAAAAGTCAGCCTCAAATTTCAAAATGGTGTAGTTTGCAGAATTTTCAAAATTTTCGAAAATCCTTTGGCCACGAAACAGTAACTAATAGCGAATTCGGTCATACTGCACTGGTGCACTCAAGACTCTCTAGATCACTCCGACCTGCTCCCTTCGAAGGTTGGAGGGAGAAGGAAGAAGTGAGAAGGAGCAGGTCGGAGTGCTCTGGAGTGCACGAGTGCAGGATAACCGAATTCGCTATAAGTTTAATTAAAATCGATAAGATGGCAGCCAGGCTTGATATTGTTGACCTGGAAAGCGTCCTGCGTTCAAATACTTATGACTTTGTCCACAATTTTTTTCCCTTAAATCGTCTAAAATCTTACAAAAATAGCATATTTCATCGAAAACCGATTCTTTGACGTGAGCACACACAGCCTGCCTAATTTAAAATTAATTTACCAATGTTCAATTCTAAACATAAAAAATTTAGGGTCGTTCAATTTTAAATACTTATCCAATATTAAAATTTGGTTATGTTTAAGAGCTTCAAAATAAATTTGCTTAGATTTTAATGGCTTTGAATGCCTCAATTTGCAATTTAGTTGTGAATACTGAATATACAAATTTTCAGTTTCTTAAACTAGATATTTTTTTCAACTTTATTAATTGGGGTAAAAATGCTGAAAACTTAAAAAAAAAACTGAATTTTTAAAAAGATTTTAGTAGCCTCCCTGAAATTGTTACTTAATATTTTAAAGTGAATGTAATTAAACACATTTTTCAATTGATTAAAAGATTCTGATATATTTTCTTTATTGTAAGCTGTTTACTCTTATTTTTTCAGAAGAACGAGGAAACACATCATAATCTCCACCTCATAATAGCACAGCAAATGAGCAATATATTGTTTGACACGAATTTTGGAATAAACTTCGTTCTCTACTGTGCAACCGGACAAAATTTCCGGACAATAGTGGTTCGTGTCTTATGTCGTCGGTGTCGACGTCGAACTAATAAGTCATCATTAACACAAAGATCTAGCCAAAGAAATTTGTTCGGTAAGTAATGCAGCTTATGGGGGTCGTTGCTAAAAAATCGGACAATATAAATCCCGGATATTTTACCCACTTCCATGATTTAATTGATTTTTTTAAACAATACTAGTACAAAGTACTTACATTTAATTAGTTTTTAGCCAAGTTTCAAAAGTTTAGTTAGATTTTTTAGAAATTAGAAATTACAATGTAGCTCAAAATTTCCACATGGTAACATTTCCAAATAAAAAGTTTTGTTTGCATTTAATAACACTTTAAAAAATCTCAAAAAAGTAATTAATTTTATTGCTGTGTAAGTGTTAACAAAAGCATAAGAATTGTAATTGTTTGTAAGTTAAAAACATTTTCAAAATATGCTTCGTATAATGTTAGTGTTACCGAAAATGTTGATACACAGCTAAGTATAGCGCAAAAAAATATGTTTTAGTATTGTTTATTTTCATTTCAACTCTAAATATTTTTTTAATAATTTTGGAATTTGATATTATGCTGCGTCGTCTCGTCCAAATAGATCAAATGTAGTAACGCTAGTTGCACGATTCCAATCCACAGTTTTAAAGTCCGCGCCAAGTTTTCTTTCAGGATTCCACCGTCTGGGGGCGTCGCGGCGGTGATGCCGTCATTACGCTTTTCTGTGCGATTCCGTTCACACGTGGAAAACAGTTTCATCGAAATAAAATAAGTGTTAATTGTCTCAAGTGTCTGTTTACACTAAAATGGGCCGGGGAAAACATAAAAGTGACAAAGGACATCGGAAAAGGCCTGCTGAATCGGACCTTGACTTTCTATTCAAAGAAAAAACACACCTGCGGAAAAAGGTTAGGAAGGTAGAGCGCTCCAAAAGCAGATCAGAGAAAAGGCAATACGACGATAAGCGAGACCCTAGAGGCTCATCGCGTCATAATCGCCGTCGTTCACGATCCTTAACACGATCTAATTCATCACATGGCAGAACACCTACCCCTGAAAACACCGGAAAGGTTAAAAAAAGCGATGAGCGTAACCTGCGAGGTGCGTCACGCCACGATCAAAACGACGGTGAGCGAAATCCGAGAGATTCATCACGTCTAGATCACCACAGATCGAGCAGATCCCGGTCTCTTCCATCCCGTTCTTTCTCCACTAGATCAAGCTCCAGCTCATCTTACAGCCGCTCTAAGAGTCGAATGACCAGATCAAAAAGCCCGGTTCGTCGTGTATCACCAGGAAGTAAAGAGGACACAAATTTAACTTCCGAAACGTTGAATATTTTGGGCAATATTGACGACAATGCCAAATTTGGCCCCGAAATCCACACGTCACTCTCGGAAGTGTGGACTAAGATCCTGAAAGCGGGACTCTCTAAAGAACCAAAGAAGGAGCTTCTGGAGAAATACCCAACGCCGATAAACTTTAAAATGCTCCAGGCTCCAAAACTGAACCCAGAGGTAAAATCAGTAGTCATGGGTCAGAACGGCCTCAAGAAAGATAATTACCAGGTCACTTCTCAAAACCAACTCAGTGCAGGTATCATAGCTCTGGGTCACGGCCTGACGAGACTGCTAAAAAATACTGAAAGGAACGAATCTAACTCTAATCGATTGATAGGCCTTTTGCGGACTCTGGAAGAATCTTCATTGATCTCCACCACAAATTATCTATTATACGAAGATCTTTTATCCTCCCAGGACTGGACCAAGTGGTCAAAAATATTGCAGATGACAGCGAGGTCGGCACACTTCTCTTCGGAGAAAACTTCTCAGAGGGCCTAAAGTCGGCAAGAGCTGCCGAAAAACTCGGGAAAAACATTGCGAAACCAGCTCAATCTTCATCCAATCAAGGAGCGAACTACTACAAAAAAGGAGCATCTTACGGAGGTGAATCTCACTCCCGCCATTTAAACTGCAAGGGCCCTCCCAAGAGGAACCCGAGGTTATACCAATCGGGAGGGCGAAGCAGATACCCATACCAGCGGAACCAGGCTTACTAGAAACCTCGCAACATGAAATAAATGTAAGTACTATTGCTGGTAGAATAAAACTGTTCGCCCATAACTGATCAAGACTGACTTCTGACAACTTAGTGTCACAGTGTGTAACGGGATACAAAATCCCCTTTATATCTAAACCCCGGCAAACTCGACCTCCCACAGAGGTTAGAATTACTGAGAAAGAAGAAATCAAATACCAAAAAGCAATTAATACACTGGTCAAAAACGGGGCAGTTGTCAGTTGTCAACCAGTAAAGGGTCAATTTATTTCTCCGTATTTCTTAAAAGAAAAATCTAATTGGGAAAAACGATAAATTTTCAACCTGACAAAATTAAATACATTCCTGAACCCTCCCCGCTTCAAGCTTGAAAATAGGAAAACCGCATCTAGAACTTTATTTAAAAATGCCTTTTTAGGAACTATAGACCTAACCGATGCCTTCCTCATGATTCCAGTCGCCGAGTAACATAGAAAATACCTGAGATTCATATTTAAGGGGAGAATTTACGAATTTTCCTGTGTACCATTTGGGTTGTGCACAGCACCGTATGTATTTACGAAGCTTATGAAACCCCTAGTAAAAAGCCTCAGATTGTCCTCTTTCCTCTCAATTATCTATTTAGATGATTTTCTATTAATCGGCAGAACTAAAGAGGAATACATTTGCAATGTTCAGGCCACATGTCACCTTTTGGAAAGCTTGGGGTTCCTTGTCAACAAAGAAAAATCTCATCTTGAACCCTCAAATTCTGAAAGATTCTTAGGGTTTATTTGGAATACCCAAGAAATGAAGATAAACCTAACCCAAGATAAGAAGCAAAAAATATTACTAAAGGCACAACAATTTATTAACTGCAAAAACGTCAAGATTAGAGAATTAGCAAACTTTGTAGGTACCCTAGTGGTCGCATGTCCAGCTGTTAAATACGGGCCCCTTTACACCAAAAAACTAGAAAGGGCAAAGTTCTTATGTTTACTAAAAGAAAAAGGAAATTTCGATAAGTGCATGTCCATGCCATCATCGGTATTACCCGACATCCACTGGTGGATAAAAAATATCCTTCTTACCATTAATCCTATCAGCCCCAAAAAATTTGAAATTGAGATATTTACAGATGCTTCTTTGTCAGGTTGGGGCGCGGCCTGCAAGGGCAACAGTCTTCATGGCTGGTGGGGTCAGAAAGAGTTGAAACACCATATCAACTATCTGGAACTCCTGGCGGCTTTCAACGGGTTGAAATGCTTCGCTAAAAATCTACGGTCATGTGACATACTATCAAGAATAGAAAAAACAACCGCGATTTCCTATATAAATAAAATGGGCAGCATCCAATTCCCAAAACTAAGTGGACTTTGCAGAGAAATATGGATGTGGTGCCAGGATCGTGACATATGGATTTATGCATCATACATCCCATCGCGCGAAAATATAGTGGCCGATCGCGAATCGCGTACCTTACCAAGCGAAACCGAATGGGAACTGTCTCCATGGGCCTTTGACAACATAAAAATAGCTTTCGGTGACTTTGACATAGATCTCTTTGCCTCCAGTGAGAACACAAAATGTCAAAGATTCATTTCATGGAAGCAGGATCCAAACTCGCATGCCGTGGATGCGTTTACTGTCTCTTGGGCCTCTTATAAATTCTATGCCTTCCCACCATTCTCTATTATTCATAAAACCCTACAAAAAATTATCGCTGATAATGCATAAGGAGTAGTAGTAATACCCTACTGGCCCACCCAGTCTTGGTACCCCCTATTCAAAGCTTTACTAACGAGCAAAGTCATGTATTTTGAACCACACTCTAATCTTCTATCTTGTCCCAATAGGATGAAACACCCGCTAGCGAAGAAGCTTACCCTGGCGGCAGGGAGGTTGTCCGGCAAGCTTTTATTAGACAAGGAGTATCGGAATCATCTTTACCAACGATACTCGCTTCACTAGCCGACACCACATACCAGCAGTACGAGAAATCTCTACGCCTTTGGTGGAAATACTGCCACGATAAAAAGATACCAATCTTCGATGCCTCGATCGCCGATGTTTTAAAATTCCTGACATCTGTCTCAGAAGGCGCTAAATCATACGGCATTATAAACACATATCGTTCAGCTCTATCGCTGATACTAGCTTGCGATCTCGGGAACGATCCGATTGTCAAAAGATTTTGTAAAGGACACTCTGTCCTCAAACCTCCTAAAGCCAGATACAACGATATCTGGGACCCCGATCCTGTTCTGCGTTACTTATCCAATCAAGGGCCGACCTCAGATATGAACCTAAAAACGATGTCAAAAAAGCTTGTCACCCTCCTCGCTTTAGCAACTGCTCAGCGCTTGCAAACCTTAGCAAGCATAAAACTACCCAATATTAAGGTTCTAGGCGAATCAGTTAAGATATACATCCCTGCGAGACTGAAAACGTCCAAGGTCGGGAAAGAACAGCCCATGCTACATCTCCCCTTTTTCCGAGAGCAACCCAAATTATGTGTCGCAAGCCTGATACAAGCTTATATAAGTAAAACTGAACCGTTCAGAAGGAAGGGTGAAGACACCCTACTCTTAACATACAAGTCACCGCATCGTCCAGCAAGCTCACAAACCATCAGTCGCTGGATAAAATCAACATTAAAAGGAAGAGGAATTGATATCGATACTTTCTCGGGCTACAGTACACGACACGCATCTACTTAAGCGGCATGTAGAAGGGGCATTAACATCGACTTGATAAGACAAGCGGCTGGATGGTCAAGGAATTCCAACATGTTTGCTACGTATTATAATAGACCCCTTAGGGATAACTCTTGTATCTACGCCACCACTGTCCTCAATGCCTCTCTATAGAGAATATACAAAATTATTCGAATCGCAGTTGAGCTCTTTAAACATCTACATTTGATCTATTCGGACGAGACGACGCAGCATACACGGAGAAGCTCTGGAACGAGCGGTTAGTGTTAAAATAATTATTTTTTTCATAGCACTAGCCACAGTTGCCAACACACTATTCGCTCGTGAATTCACACGAGCGGCTAGTGTGAATTCACGAGCGGGCAGTGTGTTGGCAACTGTGGCTAGTGCTATGAAAAAAAAATTTGTTTTAACACTACCCGCTCTTGCCAGAGCTTCTCCGTGTAATTGTACGATCAAACGAACTTACCTGAAGTGAAGTTCGATCGAAATTATGCGAGTACGTCTCGTCTGAATAGATCACTCCCACCCTACCCTTAACCCTCTGCGATCGAATTTCAAAAAAAAAAAGCGTAATTACGGCATCACCGCCGCGACGCCCCCAGGCGGTGGAATCCTGAAAGAAAACTTGGCGCGGACTTTAAAACTGTGGATTGGAATCGTGCAACTAGCGTTACTACATTTGATCTATTCGGACGAGACGACGCAGCATAATTTCGATCGAACTTCACTTCAGGTAAGTTCGTTTGATCGTACAATTTTTTCTCATATCCGAGACATAGCTACTAGTTGGTGACTTTTTTACGGATACATTTTTTCCGTGTAGTTTATTAAAAAAGGCTCTGTTTTTGTGAATCTGACGATTCCATTATTGTTATAATTATGTGGCTAATTAGGGAACAAGGACTCTTCTTTACCACAGCAAAGCAAATATACGTTTGATTAATAAGAAATGGTAAAAAAAAGTTCACAGAAATGCAAACCACAGGACGGAAGGAAACAAAATTAATCACGTACCACTAAAAACCCTGAATAGTCTTTAAAAAAATAGAACCATCAGGTTTCCCATACAAAATACAATATATTTTTATGACAAATTGTTATAGTATGTTTGAAAGTCTCAATGCAGACGTAAAATTATCTAGTTTTCATAAAATATGCATCTGAAAGTTGTTAACTGATTTGCTCAAATTTGCTAAGGAAATAACTAATGATGTCTTAAAATGTCATAAAATTTGTAATATCTTCTTAAAATTTAATTTGAAAGGATTTTTTAAAATATACATAAAAGTGTTATAAAGTTTCACATTTTTGTATATGTTAATTTCCATACATTTTATCGAAACAAGAGAACAAATCCAAATTAATTTTGAGACAAAGCTCTACAATTGGTCTTTAACATGAGCCTAAGGACATTGCGAAACGTGCATTGCTTCCAAAGTTATTCAACATTGAATAAAACAGTGGATTATACACCTTTGATAGAATAATTCAACGAAAATATTTTTTTTTTTTTGTAATACATGCATGGAATGTTTGATTTTCAAAGCACTGCCCAAATTCCGTATAGCAACATAAACTCGCTACTGGCTTTATGCATCAAAAACTTGAATAACAATACTAACTCACCCACTCCTCATACTTTCTGTTAAACTGTAACACAATTGAAGAGACGGATCGAAGAATGGGACGTGCGCTCAATCGCCCTGAACGTTTTGCAATCTCCCGACAATTTCCGCTTATCCCGTTCGCCCGTGTTTACATTAAAAAAAAAAGGTACAAATCGTTGATTCTCAGAGAACTTCCAGTGAGAAAGTTGTACCGTAGGGATTAACGAATAAATCTGCTCAAGCAGCATATTATTTCGTTTTGTATATCACAAGATATCACGAGCTTAGTTAAATGAAATGATGCGCGCTGAGGAAACAGTTGCCGTTACTGCATATAGGTTGTGTATGAAAAATGTTGAAAATTGTACACACTTACCTCAAAGATATCTTGTGATATACGAAACGAAATAATATGCTGCTTGCGCAGATTTATTCATTAATCCCTACGGTACAACTTTCTAACTGGAAGTTCTCCGAGAATCAACGATTTGTACCTTTTTTTTATGTAAACACGGGCGAACGGGACAAGCGGGAATTGTCGGGAGATTGCATAACGTTCAGGGGCGATCGAGCGCACGTCCCGTTCTTCGATCCGTCCCTTCAATTATACAGGTAAGCTAACAAAGTCAACATAACTTCACTACTGGCCTAATGTCTCCAAAACTTCCTCACCCGCACTCCTCTTACTTTTCGCACATGGGTAAGTGGGCGCCAAGGGACAAGGGAACAAGTTTCTTTGTATTGCTTCTAAAATCAAACATTCCCTGCAGTTGTTACAAAAAATATCGTGTCCAACTTTGGAAAGTGTAGTTCTGACTTGTGTCAATTGCAGCACTCGTTCAGAACTGTCTATTTTCTGCACTTGTCACATAATATGTGGGCGTCCGCATCAAAAGGGTCCTTATGACCTGTAT
The DNA here is from genome assembly GCA_932178445.1 of Andricus quercusramuli. NCBI lineage: Eukaryota > Metazoa > Arthropoda > Insecta > Hymenoptera > Cynipidae > Andricus > Andricus quercusramuli. The sequence goes on from CAKNXH010060135.1 coordinate 173,854, forward strand.
GAGTTACGCATAGTCATATAGCCGGACAAATTCTCAGAATTTTAAGTCCAAGACGAACCCTCTAGGTTGAAAAATGAGTCACCGGGGCATTTTTGAAGGTTGAGCTTCAAAAAACCGCTTTTCGAGATAAACGCATCTAAAGTTGATGAGTGCTATGAGCACACGTGTTATATTTTTTCTTCAAACATGAAATATACTCACCTCGGGGTACTTTCGGGACATGAATATAGCGCCAACAGATTCAGTATAAATCCTATTAACATGGCCCCCCCCCCCCCCCCCTCCAAAGAGAAGATAATTAATTTGACCCTGACTGACGGGCTGAGAGTGAAAGCGGTGCAAAATAAGTTGCAGAAGAGAAGCGGTTTCAGTTTTCTTGTCAACGCAAAGAAGACTTGAAAAAAGTATAGGAGTGGAAACGGGATGAATGAGCGTCAGAGTAGAAGCGAACTGAAATTATTCCGCGGAGAAAAACGGTTTTGGACTTCAACCCGCTTCGGCTCCCAGTCTGAACTCAACCCGCTTTTACCCACAGTCCCAACCCATCCAGAACATGCGAATTTTCGGCCCCCACCACTTTCCCATCAGGGAGCGACACATGCAAACATAGCGTGTCGGTGAGTCGGCTCTGTTACATGCTGTGTAGACCAGCTTCGTGTAAAGCCGAAAATGCACGAGCACGAACCCGAGCCCTCCCCCGCTTCATGAATGACGATAAAGCTGCTCTTGCCTCTTCAAATTTATTCCGCCTATAAACTATGATATTTTTTGTATTCCCAAATCAAAAATAGTATTCTATCCTTCAAAAATGAATTTTTCCAGATCAATCTCAATAAAATTGTTGACATCGTAGTAATTCATTTGAGTAAAAAACAAATTAAGATAGATTAAAATGGTTTACCATTACAAACGCGAATACGTTCAAAAGCGGATTGAAATTTATTTCAAGTTTCCGCTTTTTTGGGAGCTTAGATACAATATAAGTTTTTCCCTACATTATATATTATTTGTAATTATATATTATGTATCATTATATGTGAACGTCCATGGGAAAACGTACCTTATCTTCCCGGAGCAAAATGCTCAGGAGAGCGGAAAATCGGTGAAAGGGTCGACAATCGACTTTTTCGGGTTATTATCGATTCTTATAGAAAACTTACAGTGGTTCCTAAATCGATAGGCCGTTTTTATGCATCGATAGCTTAAAGCTTCGAAAAATCGCAAAAACTGAAGCAAGGTCAACTTACAAGAAAACGCACCTTATATTCCCGACGCACAGTGGGGTAAAGAAAACGTCCGGGGTCAAATTGATTTTTGCAAGACAATTATTATCCAATTTTGACTTTTTTTTCAATGGAAGCTAATAAAATTTCGCATCGAACTGTCACTGGCCGATTTTTAAATTTTTGTTTACTTTTTTTATTTATTTAATAACAAAAATGAAGAAAAAAGGAATTTTTACTTTTGAAGTATACCGGTTTTTAACAAATGCTTTCATTCAATAAAAAATACCTAGAAAAGTGAAATCAACTATCCAAAACAGATGTCCAATAGCAATGCAAATCTCAAAAAAAAATTTGAATTTGTTAGAAACAAATAAGTGAATGAAAATGGTTTCGTGAGGATTGGCGATGATTCGTCACTTGATTCGTACTACATTTCAACAATTTATGGACAAAAATAGTTTCTGAGTTAAATTAATAAAAGTTGATAGATAATTTGTTATTTTAAAAGCAATTTTTATAAACAAATATCCATATCATGTATTTTTGATAGAATAAATAAAAAAATTTCTATGGAATCGATCATATATTACTTGAAAATAAAACCTAAGTATCATATTTGGTCAAAAATAAAAGTGAGCAATTGTTTAAACTACCTTAATTAACAAATGCACTATTTGGCTATTTTTGCAGGTCCAAACTTGATTTTTTCGATGTACTTAACTGTAAATAACTAACTTCCAAATTTCTAAGAACAGTTTGATGACAGTAAACAATCTATTATTGTAAGCAACAATTGTTTAAACAAAGGGCATAGCAGGATAAGTATGTATAAGCTGCCCCCGGCCGAATCTGTCCGACATTTTCACCATAATTTGGTACTAATATGAGGTTCAATTCCCCGGAAGATTATATCTGAGAAATCATTTTTATGGGAGTTATGGGGGTTAGTAGAAAAATCGAAAAACCTCTTTTTCTCGGAAACAGCTGGGCCGATTTCGGTGGGGAAAAAATATGTTTTGGGTTTCAATGGAGGGATGTTTTGAAAAAAATATGGGACATTCGAGACAAAAAGAAAAGGTCAAAAAAAAATTTCAAAATTTTTTTGATTTTTTTTACTGGGAAATTCTTGAGCCACAACCGCCGTTTTTTGCCTAAAAATACCTTGAATTATGCGGAAAAATATGTGCAAGTTTGAGATCAATCAGAGTGGCTGCTCATGGTTAAAAAAATTAAAAATCTCCAGCGTACCACGCTCAATGCACGTCCGCTGATGTATAATGAGGAGTCTGCAAACTTACGCTGGCATTAGACTCCAAACACTTTGAAAATGCTCGTAAATCAGACAAAAATGGTCCCAAAAATTATAGTACCTTCTATTCATCCGGTATTCTCATCTGATGTTGTTTCATATTTCATTTATTCTTTCTCCTGAACTTGTTAATATATTCTCTTGTTTTTTGTAGCTCCTCACTGAACAAGGTTTTCATATTGAAACTGTTCCGGATTCGTCACCTTTCTTTTTATACCCTGATTTTCTGTTTGCGCGTATGGCCTTGACCGGCCCCGAAATAGCCAGGTAGTCCTTGAGCCTCAACTCGCCTGCCAATGAGCGCTTGCCACGACATGTAGTGGCGTGAGGAGTTACTGAGACGACCGATGTTCTCTCTGCTCGCTTCGCTTGCTCCTCCGGTTACATATTTTGGGTATCGTCTTTTCTTCTCTTGTTTTTTGCCTAAAAATACCTCGAATTATGTAGAAAAATATGTGAAAGTTTGAGATCAATCGGAGAGGCTGCTCATGGTTAAAAAAATTAAAAATCTCCAGCGTACTATTCCGAAAGAATTCAATAGTACTTCAAAATATTCCAATGATACTTCAAAAGCAGGTGTACACAATTCGGGGTGATTTTTTATTGTGAGTCCCCTCGCCTCTGACAATTCGGGGTGCTTTTTTATGGTGAGTCCCCTTGCCTATCACAATCCTCGGTATCTTCTATTCGTTATTATTCTTAATCTTCGTCTTAATCTTCGTCGTGAATGTCGACAAAAACGAAGAAAGATCGAAATAACTACTTTGGATGAGAAAACAAATGAATACGATAAGAGAACAAGTTCAGGGCACAAAACGAATGAAAGCACAAGTAAAGTTCTCAACTTGAAATAATGACGAATCTCGAAACCAAATCACTATTCTTCAACGAAGACCTTTCCCTATACTGCGAAGAATCAGTCAACAAACCGAAGAAAGAACAAAACAAGATCGGGGTCGCGGGAACAAAATCAGATCTGAAAACAAGTGACTTGAGTTTCTCAAATCTCAACAAGGAAAAAACAAGAGAAGATCTAAGAAAGAATTTCAAATGATAAAACGAACGACTGAAGCTTCTCTAATCTCATAAACTGCTTATATAAAATAAAGAAAGTTGTGAGGACCAACGTGAAATTCGACAAAAATGAAGAAAGATCGAAATAACTACGTCAAACGAGAAAACAATTGAATACGACAAGAGAACAATTTTACGTGATAAAACGAATGAAAGCATAAGTAACGTGCTCAGTTTGAAACAATGACGAATCTCGAATACAAACCACTATTCTTCAACGAAGACCTTTCCATATACTGTGAAGAATCAGTCATCAAACCAAAGAAAGAACAAAAGAAGATCGGGGTCGGGGAATCTCAACAAGGAAAAAACAAGAGAAGATCTGAGGAAGAACTTCAAATCATAAAACGAATGACTGAAGCTTCTCTAATCTCAACTACTATTCCTGTACCGAAGCCTTACTCTGTACGATGAGGAATTGCTTTCTTAGCCGCGAGAAAGCGAAACATTTGACAAAACGAGCGAAAGTGAGAAAAGTCCGCAGCATGTCAAGATCGGAAAGACAATGCCCAACAAATGTAACCGAAGGAGCGTTCAAAGAGAACGTAGGTCGCCTCTGCAACTCCTCACGCCACTTCATGTCGTGGCAAGCGCTCATTGGCAGGCGAGTTGAGGCTCAAGGACTATCTGGCTATTTCGGGGACGGTCAAGGCCATACGCGCAAACAGAAAATCAGGGTATAAAAAGAAAGGTGACGAATCCAGAACAGTTTCAATATGAAAACCTTGTTCAGTGGAGCTAGAAAAAACAAGAGAATATCATATTAACAAGTTCAGGAGACAAAATAAATGAAATATGAAAGAACATCAGATGAGAATACCGGATGAATAGAAGGTACTATAATTTTTGGGACCATTTTTGTCTGATTTGCGAGCATTTTCAAAGTGTTTGGAGTCTAATGCCAGCGTAAGTTTGCAGACTCCTCATTATACATCAGCGGACGTGCATTGAGCGTGGTACGCTGGAGATTTTTAATTTTTTTAAAAAATTGATTGATCTCAAACTTGCACATATTTTTCCGCATAATTCAAGGTATTTTTAGGCAAAAAACGGCGATTGTGGCTCAAGAATTTCCCAGTAAAAAAAATCAAAAAAATTTTGAAATTTTTTTTTGACCTTTTCTTTTTGCCTCGAATGTCCCATATTTTTTTCAAAACATCCCTCCATTGAAACCCATAACATATTTTTTCCCCACCGAAATCGGCCCAGCTGTTTCCGAGAAAAAGAGGTTTTTCGATTTTTCTACTAACCCCCATAACTCCCATAAAAATGATTTCTCAGATGTAATCTTCCGGGGAATTGAACCTCATATTAGTACCAACTCATGGTGAAAATGTCGGACAGATTCGGCCGGGGGCAGCTTATACATACTTATCCTGCTATGCCCTTTCTATAATTTTATGTAACTATATATAAAATACCGCTTTTTTCACGGAGTTAACAGCCAGTTATTTAGCAATAATTTTTTGCTATGAATCGGTAACATTTGATAATAGTTCAACCAAACTTAATTAACAAATGCATTATTTGGCTATTTTTCAGCATTTAAACTTGTTTTTTTTGTGTAATAAACTGTTAATAACACATTTTTCAACTTTTTTGATAGTTCGATAACGATCTTAGAATTAGTTTGATTTCATAATAATATCCCCACATGTGAAATTTTTGCAAAAATCTTATTTTATATACCGCGTATGGCTACGTTAATTAAATTGTTAATAAAAATAAAAAGTAGTGGATCGTTATCGAACTCTTAAAAAAAGTTAAAAAATGTGCTATTAACAGTTGATTACATAAAAAACAAGTTTAAATGCTGAAAAATAACCAAATAATGCATTTGTTAATTAAGTTTAGTTAAACAATTATCAGATGTTATCGATTCATAGCAAAGAATCATTGTTAAATAACTGGCTGTTAATTCCATGAAAAAAGCGGTATTTTATTTATAAATGCAAAACTAGCTGTGAATTCGATCTCGAGTGTTTCCACTTTATTTGTATTTATATTTACATGGTGCTCATTTCACGAGCACTTTGCTTCCCGCTAGCAAATGTATTTGCTTCCCGTTAGCAAATGTATTTGCTTCCTCATAGAGGAAGCATTTTTTATTTTTTAAATAATAGACAAACTAAAGTTTTCATTTTGGTCAATTTAAGGATGGAAATTTACAAATAAATATAAAATTACAAATGAATACAAAAAAGGGGGAAATTCTGTCGCACCCTATCCCTTTCCTACACCCAGAAGAAAACTTTTCTTGAACTAAACAAACTGTTTTGTTAGATATACATGAAAATTTGGTTAAATTAAACAAATTTTTGCCGATTCAATAAAATATTTGATTGACCTAACCATTCTTTTTGCTTGAATCAACCAAATACTCCAAATACCAAAAGATTTTGTCGAAACCACCAAAAAATTTAATTGGGTCAACCAAATATTTTGTTGACCATATAATAACCAAATTCTATGGTTGAACCAACAAACATATTGTTGATTCAACCAAATCGTTTTCTGTGTGATAGCTTTATGCTAAGTTAATTTAAGTTACCAATTAAGTTTTCAATTTAAAAAATTATCTTTCAACCAATAGGTTGAAAAAAACACAAGATACACTAAGAATAAAATACACAAAATACTTATTAATTTAAAAGTAAATAGTTATTAACTAGATTATTTGTAGGCATAAAAAAGTTGGTGACTATCAGAATACTCGTAGATAAACGTTTATTTTTCAGCCTGCTGGCCTTAAAAAATTGACTTGCTTACACATACATTTTTACAGAATTTTCCTAAAACTAACCCTTAAAAACTAACATCCATCCATTCCTTATCTCTAAGCCGCACGCTCGTATCGCCTTGCCTTCCTTGCTTCGTCTCGCTCGCATGTCCCTACTTTTTCGCATTGCCTCGCTTGCCAACCTCTTTTTTCGCTCTAATACCTACTACTTATCTACTATTTACAATATTTACATGTTACTTATATCTACTTTCTCTCCTATTTACAATCTTTCCGTCTCCAATCCTCTTCCTCCTTCCTTCTCTTCATCTCCATCTTACCCAACACTCCCTTCACCCCTGCTACTGCCCTTTTTTCCCCCTTTTCAAGCAACAATGCCTCCATGCTTATCTCACTTCTTTCCACCTCCCCGCACTCCTCCAACCAGTGCTCCACTCTTGCATCCCCCTTTCCGCACAGTTCACACATCCTCTTCTCCCGAGAGAGCCAGAACCTATTGAAACCCTCCATACACCCACACCTCATCCTCGCTATAAGTTCCTGACTTCCTTTCTCTCCTTTCATACACAAATATTGCGCTCTTGCCCTTGGCATAATCCACACATAGTTCCCGTTAAATCTTGACTCTCTTATTCTCTCTTTCCCTTCTGTCTTCTGTTTAAAACAGATCTTTCAAATATTGCGAATGAGCAAAACTTCCTTACTCTTCAGTTAAGTGTATTAATTTTATAGGTCAATCGATTTGCATCGAATCAAGGAGTCTTTTCCGTTACTGCATCAATTTTCAATTATGTTAATGTAAGAAATTTTACTACAAAAAACCATTTTTTTCAAATATTATGCATTACCATAGCTTCCTTACTCTTTAATAAAATGTATTAATATTGAAGGTCAATCGATTCGCTTCGAACCAAGGAATCTTTTATATTCTTGCATCAACTCTGAATTATGTTAATGAAAGAAGTTTTACTATAAAAACCCGTTTTTTCAAATATTATGCATTACCATAGCTTTCTTACTTTTCAATAAAATGTATCAATATTATAGGTCAATCGATTCGCCTCAAACCAAGGAATCTTTTTTATTCTTGCATCAAATTTGAATTATGAGAATGAACAAAAATTTTACTATGAAAATCTATTTCAAATATAATATAAATGATAATAACTTTCTTACTCCTTGATAAAATGTGTTAATGTTATAGGTCAATCGATTCGTCTCGAACCAAGGAATCTTTTTCATTCTTGCATCAACTTTGAATTATGTTAATGAAAAAAGTTTTACTATAAAAAGCTGATTTTTCCAATATTATTAAGTGCTAAAAAAATTAAATAAATATTTTTCGTCAACGCACTCTCTCTCTCTCCC